>JACEGR010010341.1:0-19556 GCA_014170235.1 Listronotus bonariensis
AAGAGTGAGCCAAGTACTTCTTAATAAAAAAAGTTATATTTCGTTTCGTTAGAGAGATATTGACCTTAAAAGTTAGAATAAAAAACCTATTTCAATTATAGGTTTGAAATTGTTGCCATAGTACCAATAATATTTGGGTAACTAATTAACCTTATACCAAAGACAATTGTAGTTTCACTGTAGACTCCCAGGATAATGGTAAATTTTTGGTCATCAGTTTGGACGTTTTCTTGGCTGAATTTATAAAGCGGCAAATTAAACGTACTGTTTACGTGTGTACTCGATGGATACCCGCTTCATAAATTTCACGAAGCGAGCGTCCAAGCTAATGGTCAAAAATTTAGCATTGTTTTGGGTGTCTATAGTGAAACTACAATTGTCTTTGCTTAAACTAATGCTTTTTTCCATAAGACCACTGCTGACAGTAAGTCAGAATTATACAGGGGAAGACAATTTTTTCATTTAATGTATGCATTTTTAACCCAGGTAACTTTAACATTTTGCTTTAACCGTATGATTCCTTTATCATTTTTGTACAGAAAAAGTATACTTTATTATTGGACAGTTTTTCATTAAATCGCATTTTAAATCCAGACATACCAGCATTTGTGTGTAAATAAAAATAGTGTTCGTGAACCTCTTAAATTTTATTATACACATAAAAACTGTTTTTTTATAATTTTACTATATTTTATTAATTTTCTCAAAAAAACTGGTCTTTTTAATTACGTACAAAATGTTGGTATGCCTGAATTTAAAGTTTATGACAAACGGTCCAAGATGTCGATTTAAATAAGCTACACCTTTTTTGTACAAAAATAATAAAGGAATCAAACGGTCTAAGCAAAATGTCAAATTTGTCACCTGTGCCTCGACCTGGCTTAAAATGCTTGAATTAAATAAAAGGTATGTATTATTTGTCCAAATATCGTTGGTACTGTGTCAACAGTGCCAAAGTTATAATTGAAAAAGTTTTTTTTTAATTCTAACTTTAAAGGTCAATATCTCTCTAACAAAGTGCAATAGAAATTTTTATATAAAGTACTAACATTATTTTGGCTGACTCTATCACCCCTATCATTTATAACCTTACCTTTCCACCACTTTACACCTATATTTGGAAATAATTTGGTGAAGTAGGAGTAACAACAGGTTTGTGTATGACAGCTACCTTGTAACTATACATACAGTGCATTTCTTTGATGTACCCCCTTTTATTTATTGAACGGATCAATTTACAAAGTTAGAACTTTGGGATTTAAAATGAATAGTTAAATACTACATTTTAAAGCGAAATTAACTGAATTAAAATTTTTAAGAAGGCTGCTGGTCACCATCTTGGAAAAAACTTAATGAGAATACATTATTTTAGAGCATCTAACGAATACATTATAACGCTAGAGTATAAAGGCAATACCTACTACAAAATGGCGGTACTTAAAATTTACCTGAATACCTAATTTGAATAGCCATATTTCCGAAACTAATAGTTAGATATACTTAATGTGCTATTTTTTTGAAGCTCCTTTAAACCTTTTATTAATTGTGATATTGGTAATAATATACAGAGCAGGACAAAAGTATATATTTTTTAATGGTGCACCCTGTATATTATGTCACCATTAAAGAGATATTTAAAATACAACATTACGTACATTTAACTTTATTAGTTTCGGAAATGTGGCCATTAAGATTGAGTATACAGGTAATTTTTATTGTACCGCCATTTTATAGTTGATAAAGGTAATTACCTTATATTCCAGGGTTATAATATATAATATAAGTACTTGCCAAGAGCTTTAAAATGATCTATTACTTGACTCTCCTTTAAATTTTGAAATTTTGGGGTACTGGCCTTGGTGGTTAAGAGCTTAAAGGCTTGGCAGTCCAATTTTTTGTAAAAACGTTTCCTTTTTATAAATATCTTGACGTGTTTCGGCGATTTTCTTAAATATGTCTCTTTTCGTGGATAACTTAAGTGGTAAGTTTTAAATGACCACCCTGTATTTTAGAATTAAAGCAAAGTGCGTTACCCAAGCTTTTACACTAATGTCTTTGGAGTTACAATATCCAATAAACATATTTTTTAGTCAATGTGTTCTGTATGTATTGTTAAAACTATTAATAACAGTCAACACATATTTATAAAAAAATCAAAATTTTAAAAATACCTTATTTTTGTTTTAGTATTTTGGCACTTTTAAAAAATATCTAAAATAAAAATAATATATTCCAATAGTTAACCAAAACTTACTAAAATAAAATTAAATATTATTTTTAATGTTATTAAATATTTTATTATCAATTTGGGTTTTTCGCAATACGCATTATATTGGACAACTAAGCAAAAATTTAAAAATAGCTGATATTAATTGATAAAGGCAAAACACCGAAATCCCAACATAAAACATGACATGTTACCAAGTTTAGTAACATACATTAACAACAAGCCCTATTGACGGTTATACTATTCACAAATTTCTGTGTTGTTAACAAGTTGCAAATGCAAAATTTCATTCCTAGGGAATAATTTATTAATTTTATGTCAAATTTCAGTTGACTTTCAAAATAAATATAAATAAACTTCCTTCTTTTTTATACATAAACGGAAAATACATTTTAGGGACATAATTAATTTTTATATTAAAACATTTTTGTAATTAGTCTTTACAATTATATTTATATTAATAACTTAACATAATTAAAATTTTTCCCTTGACTAATGAAATAAGATTGAAAAAGGAAAAATAATTTAGGGTCCAAGTTTTAAACCCTTTGTTTATTTTTAAGGGGATTAAAAACTTTAGTCTGATAAAAAGTTTGAGCCGCAGTTACGAAATATATTTTTTTTGTAAAATTTGTTTTCCCCTTTTTTTCAAATTGCTTTAATAACTTTGGATTTATATAGGGTAAAAGCAGAAGAGTTGCCGGACTTTATGAAAATGTAATTTTCGTATTTTTTAAGTTTTATGTCTCAAAATAAATCAATTCACAAATGCTGGTTTAATTTTTAATAAAGTACAATCTATCTAATAATTTTCATGTATTTAAGGATATAAATAATTAATAATAACCTTTCATGTCATTCGCGGGAGACATTTTGCAGCGCGGGGCCCTTATTTTATGCGGGACCCCTAGGCAGTTGGCTATTCTGCCTACTCTCCCTTTAGCATTGTTCTGGGTGTATATAATTAGACCAATGTAGCTTTTTAGGGCAACTATAGTATTTAAAATTATACCTATATGTTGTCTGAAACATTTTAAAAATAATGAATACCTATATTTTGTTTAAAACACTTAAAAAATTAATTATATTTAGCATGTAATCTATTAGGAACTCATTTCAATATTCCTACTGTACAGTGTAGTTTGCAACGTTGCCTCTCTTACTACACGGCTCATAGTCTAAAAAGGCTGTGTTTATGCCCAATACCTTCCAGATACCAAATTTGGTAGGTGTAGCTTTAGCGGTTTTTAAGATATTTATGAGTTGCAGTACTTTTTACAAACCCAGTATGTCATCTGACATTTTAAATTTTTATGAATTACACTGTATATAACTTACCTCTACATATTCCGTCACTATCGCCATGTTTAAATTTACAAAAAGACCTTTCTGAATATCACATAGGTTTGCTTCATTACAGGGTTCTCCCAGTTGCCTTGGACATGGTCCACAATCTGTGCATTCCTGACCTGTTACAGGACAACTGCAAGGATTTGGACATGGAATTATTGCTTCTTCCTGAAACAATAAGGTATTTTATTTATTAAATCGATTACAGCGTTGAAATTTGTCTACAGTTTTGTTTTAATTAATATTTGAGAATCTTCAAATTGTGTTTTGTTAAATACACCTGCTATTCGCAAGTCGGATTTGCTACACAATTATAAAACATCCTTAAATAACTGATATAGATATCAGTATCTAGATGTAAATTTAAAAAAAAATAGTTACAGAAGTTATCCGATGTGTGATTTGCGGTGTGGCTAAAAACAAGGCAATAATATATATATATATATATATATATATATATATATATATATATATATATATATATATATATATATATATACCGGGTGTTGCTCCGTCGAGCGGGACATAGGTAATCCCATGTAAATTTTGAAGTAGTCAAATATTAGCTCTCCTAATTATTTTAGAAAAAATGCTATTAGGACTTATTGAAGAGCACAGTAAGTTCCACCCAAAATGAAAATTTGAGCATTTTTCAACCAACCAGTAAAGAGTAAACTGCTTAATACTTCTGCAACGTAGTATCTCATTATGCACCCTGTACTCTAGAAATCAACAATTAAAACACCATATCGATTTATCAGTGACAATTTAGATCATTAATTTATAATGTCATTGCCAAACCTGAACAATTTTATACGGGAATTTCAAAAGAATCCTCGCATTTCATTTTAGTTTACAGCTAATTCCAACACATGCACTCACAGTTACGCAAGACAATAAAACACATTTTTCTACATTTAGAAGTCAATTTATGACGAAAATATCAGGATTTAATTAAATGCTTAAATATTCCTGCATTAACTGCCAGACAATAACCCAAACGATTATAAAACTCATTTCTTACGTTGGCTAGTTAGTACATCGATATTCTGGCACATTCAACTGAAATAGCATTCCTTAGCTGGACTAAATTTTCATATTTTTTATTGGTAGCTTAGTTTTTAAATGTCCCCATAGAAAAAATCATTTGGCGATAGATCACGTCGATTTTCTTCACATTTGCAATTATTTATTACTTTGCCTGTGGTTTCAAATTTTGTATCGTCCGTTCTATTGTCGATTTACTTAGTATTGGCCTATTGGGAAAATAGGCTGCAAACATGTCCGCTACTCTTCGATAACTATTTCCCTGGTAAAACCATTTTATAATAGTGATTTTTTCTTGATTTAAGTAGTTCATTATTTAAGAATGATGTGACATTGATCCGACAACTTGAGAGTAAGAGGTTAAATAATTTTTCTAATATTTTATTATAAACTTCTAATAATACAAGGCGGGTAAGAAGATAGGAGATTCGTAACTTATTTTAGCATTTATCTCTTAGCTCGCGGACTGAAAAGAGCTGAAATTTGTACCCTTGGTACAACTTTTCGTGCTCTTTACAAAATCCTAATTTTATTTTAGAAGAAAATAATTAGGAGAGCCAATATTGGACCACTTCAAAATTTATATGGGATTCCCTATGTCCCGCTCGACGGAGCAACACCCGGTATATTATTAGTATAGATTTTATAGTATAGTTAAAATTTTTATTCTTTTAATCTTTAACCAAAAATTGTCATATTTTATTAAATTTTACCCGAAGTCCTAATAAAAATTGATTTTTATATTTCTCTCTTAAGTAATTTTATGAAGAACGGCGATCATGAGCAAATAAAAAGTAATTAAGACGTAATTTGGCCTTCCGCCGCAACAGGAAGTGGAAATATGCAATTTATCTTTCCTTTCATCGGTTTTTAATTTAATAAAGGCAAAGAATCCAATTATTTTTTATGTTTTTTTTTTAATAAATAATTCGTGAATTTGAAATACTTAAAAAAAAAGAAGATATTTAATTTTTTAATATACCTACAGTAGACTGGGCCAAAAACTCAAGTTTTTTTATATATCGAATTAAAAACCCGATGTTCAAATGTTTTTCTGTTTAGCATAAAAATACTACAACTTTGCTAATTTAACCGACTTTGTATCTCCAATATTAAAGAAGTTAGCATTATTGCCGACTTAAGTTTGATCACCCTGTATATATTAAATATGTACCCTTGACCTCTTTATATTCTGCTTTCGAAAATTAATACTTAACTTTACTATTTTTGATGCTAGCAAAAGCTTTTACTTGTATCAAAAGCTAAATTTACCTTTAAAACATGTAAATAAAAACCCTGTACATGAACGAGCAGACTTCATTTACCGATGAATAGAAGCACCGAATGCACCATTGAGTAAATAAAACAGAGCGGCCGAATTGAAAGTCTCGTCACTATTTAAAAGAAACACGTTAATGTGAGCTTTTCATTTTTTAGCTGTTATTTTTAATTTTAAAATCTGTGGCGAGCAGTGGTACAGGGGCTAGCGTGTCAGCCTCTCACCGCAGCGATCCGGGTTCGAATCTCGGAGTCGGACATCGGATTTTTAATAGCTCATCACCTCACAGTTGGCAATGGCAAACCACTGTGTAGTATTCTGCCATTACTAGGTAGTAGTTATTTAATAAATAATAGTTTAAAAAGACTAAAAAACACGCTTTTATATGCAACCGAACTAAAAATTAGAAAATAATTTTTCATTACAAAGAGTTTGTATTACAGTAATAAAAGGTCAAAAAATGAATCATAATTATATACCTCAAAATAGAATTATAATAAAATTTAAGATAATAACAGAACAATTCACTTCAGAGTAAAAAGCGTGGGGTGCATTTTACTATTTTTTCATAACTTTTCCCTCATAGATATTTACAAATGAAATAAATATAACATGTAATATTTTAAGCACCCCACGAATTTATTACAAATTCAATATTTGTATTTAAGTTCCTTGTCAACAAACTTCCTCTTGCCTCACTTAAGACACCCACGGTACGTTAGTATTTAGGCTTTTAGCCTTCATGGTTTGTCCAAAGATTTAAAAAAATCAATAATTGACGGATCCTAGCGTTTTTCCATAAATGACCCAGAGTGCCCAAAATTAAATCTGTTTCGTTTTCAAATGGCCACCCTGTATATTTTAATCATTATTTACGCACAATTTTCCTTGTTAAAATTAATCACATTTTTTATTTCTACCTTCTAACTTTTTGCTTTTCAAAGTATTTGTTATTCCAGTTAAACACTGTATCACATTGTTATGATAACTTATCTACCTTTTACGCTATCTAATAAAAGTTTACTAACTTCCTAAAACAATACTTTGAAACTGCAACACCCTTCTATTAAAAACTTTAAAGTTGGGCAATATCTTCTAAGTGAAACAGAAAAGAAACAAAGACAAGAAATTAGAAAAGAGTTTTAGGATTACAAGAAAATTTTCGTTTTTGCTATTTAAAAAAAAAACAAGTTTTTGAAAATTGTACTGTATTCTATTCTATTTCTATTTTTTTGCTTGGTTTTGGTCCCTTCAGGTCCAATCCACCACTCTCCCCCTTCCGGACTATGCTTTCCAGGGCTTCGTCGGCGGAAAATCTGGATAATCGAGCTCGTAGCTCCTAGAAATTCCAAAAAGAAAACAAACAATTCAACAATCGATGCAATGCATAAATTGTCGGCTGTCAAACCAAGATCTGCTACTGGTGTTACGAATAACCTTCACTTTCACTACTGACAGTTTCCATGGCACGCCCATCTATTTCCCGCCATTTGAGAAATACCTCGTGTTCACCACCAAACACAACAGCTTATAGGAATCTTCGCTCACAGCGCTTACATCCAGAAGAAAGATGCCGCCAATTTAGCGTGAATCTTTCCTTGATCCCCGAAGGTAAAAACGTTCGTACGACACCTCTAGCCGCCACTCCGGGAAGAACTTTGTAGTCCTCTACGCACGTCCGTACTGTCAGGAGGTCAAACAAAGAGTCATCAAAAAATTTTTGTACTGTAAATAAAAGGTTAATAGCATGATACTAGAGCAAATTATTTAAAATATTCATATGCATATTCATATTTTATTTACCATAAATCATACAAAAATACATACATAAAATACATTTGTTTTGGTACGTCAACACAATAGTAAAATTGTAAAAAGGTAAAGACAATTTAAAAAAACAAACATAACCTAACTTTAACGTCAACACAATATTAAAATTGTAAAAGGTACAGACAGTTTTTAAAAAATGTATTACTTAACTTAAAGAAGAACAAACAGAACACAGAAATAAATCGTCACTTCCATTCGCCCGTCCAATTCATAAACTTGTCAATTTTATAAAAACTCTTGGAGATGAGAAAGCCTTCGACTTTCCTTTTTAATATTTCTTATTAGAGACAACAATGAGACGAGTAACTGGTCCTAACAATTTGTCCATTGTATTTATCTCTTTCTGGTTTAACGCAAGTTCCAATAAATATGTCTTTGTCTTTCATCATGGCAGGCTATTTTCTGCATGTAAACTTTAATGTCCTTTTTTTGCTCACATCTAATTAAGAGAAAGAAAATATACCATGAATCGAATATTTTTAACTTGACAACGTTGCCACAGGCAGTCACGCCGAAATGTTATTCGATATTTGTGTTTGATATTTTTCAATGGTCGATTTGTTTGGACAGTTTGTAGACATTTTCTGTGATTTATTGTGTGTTTCGTGGTTTTTTACCTTTAATTGGACTTTGAATATTGACTTTTATTAGTGATCACAGTGTATATATTAAATTTGTGCTTTTCAACCGATAATTTAAGGTAATATTGACATGGTTATCTGTAAGAAAAAATCTTTATAAAAGCCAAATAAATGACATTTTTAATTAGGTGTGTGTAATTATTGAACTGAACCCCAATATTTTATATTAATAAAAAACAAAAACAAGTACCTAACATTAAGGGCAAAAATAGCACAGCTATATAATTTGAATTTGGCGGGCAAACGATAAAGTCGACTCACGCGCCATCTGCGTTTACCTTCCTTGAAGACAGACAAGGAAGGCCCAGCAGCTATCTCTCTTTCGGATAATTTATTTACATTTAGTTGCTCGTCTCATTCTTGTCTCTGCCTGGGTAGTCTTAACAGATTTGTAGCCCTAGTAGGATATTCATATCGTATCTCTGCTCCGCTTTTAAAATTGCTTTTATTTTTATGTACCCATAAAATTGCCTCTAATATATATGCACCGGTAACAGTCATTATTTTAAGGGCTATAAACAGTGGTCGAGCATGTTCGTTATATGCGACACCACACATTGCTCGGATAATTTTTTCTGAGCTGTAAATACCTCAGGTGCGCCTACACTCGCACCCCACACCAGAACCCCGTAGGTTAGATGACAGTGCGCTAGTCCGAAGTAAGCTTTTTCAAGACCTCCATAGATACCACTTCTCTCAATCTTCCGATCACAAACCGAGCTCTAGATGATTTAGATAACAATAAAGAAACATGATTGCTCCAGTTTAACTGAGGATACAGGCTAAGCCCAAGCAATTTGATACTTTTATCATCTGTCGAAGTGTCATCCCTTTTACCGGTCCAGGCCATTTTGTGTGTCTTATTTTGATTCAGGGCAAGATGGTTACCACTAAATTATTCCTTGGCCTCCGCTAATGCGTTCCCCAGTTATTATTATTATAGGTTTTTGCCAAGGTGTTTAGAGACAAGGTGGCCTAACTTTTCATTTGACAGCCGATAGATGTGACGTCAAGGGTATCCTTTAAAAAAAATGTCATTATTTTTTTATTGTTTTGTAAAAATCTTGTTAATCGTGTTTATATTTGTGAGTAAATAGTGGATTAAAAAGACTTCAACAATTGGATAAACTATATTTTTAATTTTAAATTGGTTAAAGAAAGGAATACCATGTCACAATATCAGCTGTTTACTGTCATATCGAAGTAGGGTCACTTCTTCTTTTTAAACACCAGTTTTGCCAGTACACCCAATGTTGCAATGGTTTATTTTTAAAAATCTTCTCAATATTCTACCAAACCAAAAACTTTAAAGTTTTCAGAAATAGTAAAATTTATTGATCCTGATGTTTTACTCACAACTGAAGACGTGTTTTTACATTTTGTGCATAACCTTAAAATTTACCCTTCAATTTATCGCTTTATTTTAATGTTATCTAATCATAAAATCTATTATTTTATTAGTTTAGCAACTAAAATAAACATTCTACCACTTTTTTACATTTTACAAAAATATAGACAAATTTTACCATAACTGATAAGCAAATTACCCTAACAAGCTACAAATTAAAATGGACGCTCTAGTAGGCTCTGGAGACAAATGAAAAAAACAGGTTTAAACATCATTCCATGCACACTTAATTTTTAGCTTGTATTTTTAGTTTCGTTAGGGTAAATTTTATATGAGTTATGTTAAAAATTGCCTATATTTTTATACAATGTAAAAAAATGTGTTAAATGTTTATTTTATTTGCTTAAAACTAATAGAATAATAAATTAAGATAATTTTAAAAATTTTGAGGGGTAATTTTAAAGTTTATGCACAAAATTTATAAACACTCTCTGGTTATAAGTAGAACATAATCAGTATTAATAAATTTCATCATTTTTAAATATTTTCACGCTTTAAGTTTGGTAAAATATTTAAGAAGAGTTTTAGAAATAAACCACTCTGGTTGTCAAAAAAAAAAACAACCAATATGTCTTATTTTGACAGAAACAAACAAAGCATAGTTTAATAAAGCTGATTTTATAAATAAAATGGTATATTTTTTTTTGCCGGTCACTGTATGTAAAAAATACATCCAAAAACTCTCTAGTAACAAAAGCAACTTAAATTTGGTAACTTTAAAGGTAAAACACATTTTAAGCCATTTTGGATATTACCTTGCGACAAAGCCGATGTTTTAAAGATAAATTGTAAAAGATTAACGTAATTTTAAAAGAGATGACTCGCTTAATATGAGAAACATTGTTAAGTCTCTTGGATTTATCAAAAGAAGGATATTTATCTTGAAAATTGTGCTAAATTTACAAAGAAAACATTTTTCTTTATACAAAAGTTATATTAAAAATTTAAATAACTTAAAATAGTATTTTATATAGGTCGTAAAACGACGATTGACCTAGGTTATTTTATGGTTTTTTATATAAAAAAATGTAAAATTCATCATTCACATCACATTCCTGTAGCTTTTTTATTATTAAAATTTTATAGCAAACTAAAACAATTTGGACAAAATATTAAACCTTTTTACTGGGACACGTGAGATATTTGCCATATCAAAGATTGATTATGCAATTTAGTATTTCTGTATTTAATATAAATAATTTTGTAAAAAGGTTAATAACTTTTACCTAGAAAAATTGAGTGTAAAGCTAAAGTTTCTTGACTTATGGTTTACAATTTGTTGCTGACTTCTTTACACCTTGACAAACAATTTCGTGAGCAGCAACAAATTTTTAGATTACTTTTTAACTAGGAAAATCGAGTGTAAAGCTGAAAAAATTTAACCATTCAATATTAATTGTTTTCAGTGGTAGGTATATGAAATATCTTAAAAATATAAATTTATATTAAGAGGAAAGTACACTTATTTTTGTCAATATTGAAAATTTGTGGAAAAAAGACGTTTAGGATTAGGATTTTTTTCTGCAATAACGAGCATTTTTGAGCTTCTTTTACAAAAGTATTTTATTTCAAAATAAGTATCCAGTAATGAGGAAACTTAAATTTTCATTGTTAATTAAAACCTACAATCTTGTCTGCATCCTCATACCTAAAAAACAAGTATGTAGATATCGAATAAAATGGACCAAGCACAGTGGCCTATGGAAACTAAAATCCTACTACGCTCTTCTTAGTATAAGTAGGTAATATTAACTTATAGACTATATTACCTTTCAACTAAATAGAATCAACATAAATCTAAAATTTATTTGGTTGGTAAGTTTGAGCATGCTATTTTTATATATTTCTTAAAATTATACACTTCTTTTACATTTAGTACCATTTTTTATGCTAAATAAGTAATCTCGCAATAAAAGTTTAGTTTTCAAGAAATAATTCTATTTAGATTTTTATTTTCAATTCTCATTTCCCTAAAATTTATTTCCTATACATTTTTCCACATTAACCTATTCCAATCTAAGAAAAATAGTGTTCTACCAAATAGATTTTAATACACCATTAGCACTAAATTACCAATATTTAGTCATTAAAATATTAATAAATTTCAGTATAAACCACATTTTACACTTTTTATTAATGTTTTATGTATATTTACTCAATAAATCAATGTTTTTGAATATACCGCGGATTTTGACATTGGGAGTGCGTATGCGCATGCCCTGCCATCCCGCAGACCCTTTCTTCAAATTGTGCCACTTTTCGAAACGGCGATTGATCCTCTATCCTTGTCTATTCTCTTTGATTATAATTTGTTGCTGACTCTTTACACCTTTACAAACAATTTCGTGAGCAGCAACAAATTTTTAGATTACTTTTTACCTAGAACAATCGAGTGTAAAGCTGACGTAAGCGGTATTTGTGAGTTCGTGAGCAGTGTTTGTCCAGGCTATCAATCTATTTAGCGTCGATGTTTTGTCAAAAGCAGGAAGGTAATAACAGATATAACACAACGCTATTAGAAGTTATATGTCAATGTGGGAAGATGAATGCTTACCACTTTCAATCGATTTACGGACGACAAAAATTATTTTATAAATAAAGCATATACAGTGTGTCCCAGGATAGGTGTTACAAGAGGATAAATAGGGTTGCCAGATGTCCCGTTTTCGACCGGACAATCCAGTTTTTCTAATGTTTGTCCGGTTTGAAAAATCTTGGCAAACCGGACAACAGAATGTCCGGTTTTCTTTAGGATTTGGATAAACAAATACCATAATTTAAAAAAAAGTTATTTTGTTTATAGTTGCAACACCACACGGACTATAATCAAAATTTGTAAGTGTGAATTATCATTGCCAATCAAAAACACTTACCATGTAAAATAATTATTACAGTATACAGGGTGTCCCACAGGGAACAGCCACGATCGATTTCTCAAAAAATAGGCTTGGAACATTTTGAAAATTTGGCAACAATATAAAGTCAGTGGGGTCCATGCAACTCAAATATTTTGACAGCTCTACTACTTCCGGTTATACCGGATGGTAATGTCAACCTAAGGTATTTAAATATTTAAATTTTTAATTGTAACAAAGATCTAAACTCAAAAAAACAAAATGAAAAAATTGTTCAATATTCAATTCAGCTCGATTACATGAAAACATAGCTTATATGACGACAATTAACAAAGAGAGCTTTTTGTGGGGAATTTAATTTTATCAGAATGTTTATTGGAATTTTTTTTAAGTCAACAATGAACGGGTATTGAAAAAGGTTGTTGTCAAAAATATTATGATAGTAGTTTTTTGTGTAATAAGTTAAAATTTACTAACGAGTTATTAATAATACAAAAATATTGGGACAAAATTTTTAGTGTTTTAAATGTATAGGGTATCCGGTAATATTATTAACAATACAAAAGAATTAATCATGCAACGTCTGTTTAAAGTTGCTTATGGATTAGCTTTCGCTGCGGTCCCACGTCGGGAATATTCCCATTGGAATTCAAGAAATACGGAGTTGCTAACTTAGGAATATGCAAACCGGTTGGGAATCGAAGTCTAAAACGACTTGTAAAAGTAGTCATACTATAACCTGTAAACTATCGCACCTTCCTTCAACCATTTTTTATGAAATATTTTAAAGTTGTAAGTGTCTCAAGCGAGTTCTCCATTTTTATAACTTATAACACTTTAAGTTCGGTAAAATCCGTAATATATTCTCGTTTATACCCAAGGTTAGTTTATATTTATAAGGTTGCGACATACCCTCAATTTTTAGGCGGTTCGAGGTTGGGGACGCCACGAAGGGCACTCCACGGAGTAAAGTTGGCAAGACTGGGTAAAATCAAAGCTGATGATTAATCCAGTGGCGTCTAGCATTTGCGAACTTCATTTTGAATTATTTTGGAAGTGATATTTGTTGAAAGATGTAATTCGAAATGTTTTTTATTTAAAGTAAAAGAATTTTCAACTTAATAATAATTAAAAACTGTTGTGTAAACGGTTGTTCTAATAATGCAATAAACTGTATATCTTCGGCACTGGACAACATGGCCGAAAAATGGGAGATGTGACGTCATAACACGTCAAAGCAATATGGCCGAATGTCGCGACCCTGTATAGACCGACTTTGGTTTATACCTATATTAGGTTATAAATTAGCCTTCTTAATTATTATTTATGTTTTGACTCTAGAAACCAAGATGCTAAATTCATTATTTAGGGTTTTGTATTTTTTATGTCCAAACTTTACATGCAGGTAAAACTGTGTTAGCCTTTTTTGTCATCATTTATTATAAAATCAGCTATTATTTAAAGCGTACTATTAGAGACTTTGTTTATTCTATTTCTATTTCTATTTTTTTCTTGGTTTTGGTCCCTTCAGGTCCAATCCACCACTCTCCCCCTTCCGGACTATGCTTTTCAGGGCTTCGTCGGCGGAAAATCTGGATAATCGAGCTCGTAGCTCCCAGAAATTCCAAAAAGAAAACAAATAATTCAACAGTCGATGCAATGCATAAATTGTCGGCTGTCAAACCAAGATCTGCTACTGGTGTTGCGTATAACCTTCACTTTCACTACTGACAGTTCCCATGGCACGCCCATCTATTTCCCGCCATTTGAGAAATACCTCGTGTTCACCACCAAACAGGATACCATCAGCTTATAGGAATCTTTGCTCACAGCGCTTAGATCCAGAAGAAAGATGCCGTCAATTTAGCGTGAATCTTTCCTTGATCCCCGAAGGTAAAAACGTTCGTACGGCACCTCTAGCCGCCACTCCGGGAAGAACTTTGTTGTCCTCTACGCACGTCCGCACTGTTCGGAGGTCAAATAAAGAGGAAAAGACATTGTTTATTATCAACTTATCTAATCTTATCTAAATTTTAAAAACTACAATAATCAAATATCCGAATTATCACTAACATAACATTTTTATTCCGTACTGCTTAATACATCAAAATCAACTACCCAAATCTAACAATACATTTAACAAATCAGGTACAGCGATTGAATTAAATGCATTTTTTCTTGGTCTAGGTTTTCCGACACCTTGGTATGTAAGTTTTTAAATATGTTTTCTGAATTCTTTTACCCCATCTTATTCGCAAATTTATTTTTTCCGTGACCCTAATTATGTTGTAGAATCGCCATGTAAAGTTTGTCAGTTCAGTTACTGGACACCCTGTATGTTTGTAGGTAAGTTGATTGAAACTGATGAAAACTTTGATGTCTATTGGTGCCTAAACGGTAAGGTTTATCGACTTTAATAAAGAGTACCTTATTTTTTAGGTTTTTGATTGTCTATAAAATGGCGCCCCCAGCTTTTTTTTCAATCTTTGGACAATCCACGAAGGCTGAAAGCCCAAATACTAACGTACCGTGGGTGTCTTAAGCAGGGTAAGAGGAAGTTTGTTAACACGGAACTTAAAAACTTGAAGATTTGGGGGAAGGAAAGACCTCCGCTGGCAGCAGGTTCCACAGTCTAGAAACTCTAGGGATAAAAGAACGAACAAAATGGGAAGTTCGGGCCCTGTCCAATTGAACTGTATGGGGATGCCTACGCGCGGCACCACGAGTTTCTCTGTTGGGAACTGCAAGAGGAGGGACTATACTGGAATATTCCTCGGAGCAGAAGCCGTAGAAGTATCTATAGAAGAGCGATAGATCTCCCACAGTTCGACGATGAGCAAGAGAAGGAAGCCTTTGAGTAAGTAAAGGATCATTAATAAGACGAACAGCCCTTCTTTGAATGGCATCAAGAATGCTGAGGGTTGTAGGGGATGCCATTCCCCAGACATGAGAACAATATTCCAGAGAGGGTCGAATTTGGGACACATACAAAGTGTATAAATTGGAAGGGGAAAATACTTTTGGCTCGGAAAAGAGCTTTGCGATATCTGTCAAAATAAAAAAGTTATGATGTAAATAAATTTTAAGTTTTAGGTAAAGTGCCATCTGGCGGTATTAAAAAAAAAGGACTTTTGTCTTAAAATTTTAGAATCTGCAAAGCTCAATTTGTGTGCCAAATATCAACTGGATTGGTTAAAAAATAAATGCAATATGACAAAAAAACAAAAAAAAATGAGCTTTGACGGCTTGTAACTCGAAAACAAATGACATTTTGAAAAAAGTTATATGAACCTCTACCCTTATTTTGTCAAGTAGAATCACCCTCTTAAGTTTCGTGATCGATTTTTAAATCACCCTGTATTTTAAATTTGTGCAGTATAACGTAATAATTATTATTTCTTCGTAAATAATTATTGTTTATAAAAATAAAACTAAAATATTTTTGGGTTTTAAGGACTTAAAAATATTTTTATATAATCTAGTAAACTTGGTCAACCTTTAACTTCTTGTATGATTTAAGCTTTTTTAAATTAATGAAGTGTTTATTTTCCTTATTTAAAATCAATTAAGAAAATTAACTAATATTGGTAAAGTGTAGTAAAAGAAAAGGGTTTTATCATTGCACCTTTGTTAATTATTTTTGCTTATTTCGGCTTTTAAATTAATTTTAATTAAACTGTAGGTGGTTGAAATTAATTACAGGAACGAGATCAATAGACAATTCTTCGCAAAAGTATTAAAATTTTACCTTTTTTAAAATGATTGTAGAAGTTCAGATAACTTCAGTGCTGCTTTATTAAAAAGAATAAGAATAGAATTAAGTAGATTTTTGGGTTTATTATACCCAAGGTTAGTTTATATTTATAAGGTTGCCACATATCCTCAACTTTTAGGCGTTTCGAGGTCGGGGACGCAAGGAAGGGCACTCCACGGAGAAAAGTTGGCAAGACTGGGTAAAATCAAAGCTAATGATCAATCCAGTGGCGTCTAGAATTTGCGCATTTCATTTTGCATTGTTTTGGAAGTGATATTTGTTGAAAGATGTAATTCCAAATGTTTTTTATTTAAAGTAAAATAATTTACAACTTAATATCAATTAAAAACTGTTGTGTAATCGGTTGTTCCACTAATACAATAAACTGTATATCTCCGGCTCTGAACATGGCCGAAAAATGGGAGATATGACGTCATAACACGTCAAAGCAATATGGCCGAATGTCGTGACCTTATATAGACCGACTTTGATTATACCTTAGTTTCTTTCTTAATACTGTTACGGACCTTAAAAATAGGTGTTAGTTTATATAGGTAGTCTCCAAAGGTCTATGCAAATTGCTATTATAGACTCCTGGCGCCAAAATACAGCGATCTAACGCAATTTACCTCTGATGAAAAGTTATTTGTTTGTGAAATTTAAAATGTTTTTATTATTTTATTTTATTTTTTTAATATTTTGTTTAATATTGGATTTTTTCTTTTAATTCGGTATACAAGGTATTTTAAAAGTAATTTAGTCTTCCAACTAAACTCTGCTCTTGGCTCTCCAGTTATCTTTCTAATCGAAGTATATCAGTTATTGTTGATGGCCACTCTTCAAGCTTTCACGAAATTAATGCTGGAGTGCCTCAGGGTTCAGTACTAGCACCAACTTTGTTTCTTCTTTACATCAACGATCTTCTTTCTTCCACAACCAATCCCATTCATAGTTATGCTGACGATAGTACCCTTCACTCCACTTTTCAGGTTCCCAAGCCAATCTCTCAACCCGACTTGGAAAGCAAACGCAGGGCGATGCAGATATCTCTTTCACAGGATCTTAATTTGATCTTGGACTGGGGCGCCAAAAATATCGTTCAATTTAATGCATCAAATTACAATCGTGTTCCTTGTCGCGAAAAAAATCATTAAACACCCATCCTTTGCTTATGAGTGGGCGTCACATTTGAGAATAACCTTAACTGGCATAAACACATTGTATCTATAGCCACCGCGGCTTCAAAAAGCTTGGATTTCTTTTCCGAGCCAAAAAGTATTTTTCCCCTTCCAATTTATACACTTTGTATGTGTCCCAAATTCGACCCTCTTTGGAATATTGTTCTCATGTCTGCGGAATGGCATCCCCTACAACCCTCAGCATTCTTGATGCCATTCAAAGAAGGGCTGTTGGTCTTATTAATGATCCTTTACTTACTCAAAGACTTCCTCCTCTTGCCCAGCGTCGAGCTGTGGGAGATCTATCGCTCTCCTATAGATACTTTTACGGCTTCTGCTCCGACGAATTATCCAGTATAGTCCCTCCTCTTGTAGCTCCCAACAGAGAAACTCGTGGTGCCGCGCGTATGCATCCCTATACGGTTCAATTGGACAGGCCCCGAACTTCCCATTTCGTTCGTTCTTTTATCCCTAAAGTTTCTAGACTGTGAAACCTACTGCCAGCAGAGTTCTTTCCTTCCCTTCCCCAAATCTTTAAGTATTTAAGTCCCGTATCAACAAACTCCCTCTTACCTCGCTTAAGACACCCACGGTACGTTAGTATTTAGGCTTCCAGCTTTCGTGGATTGTCCAAAGATAAAAAAATAAAAAAATATAAATTGAAAGCCTGTTATACCTTCGCGGTTAAATGTAGAGGATGCCACCTGCTGTCCTTTGCTTTTGTTCAAAGTGTCATTACATTTTTTTGTCTCAGCATATTATAATTTTGGTATGGAATTTTATTCTTCCGTTTTTTTGCACAAAAAAGGTATACATTTAAAATATTGAAACAATATTTTATAAATTTATTAATACCTAAACATATGTATTTAATTAAAATAAATTAAAAAATAAATTATTACCATTTACCTTTTAACCGGGTTCCCCTACACGTAGTTTTAAAATGTTAACTTATAATATTCCCTTTTTTTTAACTCTTGATATACCTAAAACCCAATAAACACTTTTTATCATTCTTAAAACAAACACAACCTTAGGGTCTCGGTCACGATAACAGAGCGTAAGCGGCGAGCAAAAAGTTTTAAATCTCTCTATGTTGCCGGTAATGACTATAACGTGTTGTGGTAAACAGCGTCTTCTAACCAGTTGTATACCTAAAAATGCTCCACGAATAATATCTTAAATTATCGCATAAAAATCAAAGACAGCGATGTTTTTGTATAGTACATATGTAGTAAAGTTAATGAGTAATGACACTATGTATTTAAAGTGTTCTATATAGGACGTATAAAATTTAGGCCACTTTCCTGTAAAAAATAATCTTAACCGTTACAACTGTATTTAAATAAAACTACTTAAAAAAAAGTCTCAAATTTAGAAATTATTCTGTTAACAATAGAAAAAAATTAACTTTTTTATGATCAATGACAAATCTATTATTTAAAAAAAAGTCAAGTCAATTAATTATTTTTTGGATTAAAAGGCTATTTGCATAATTTTTTTGTTTACATTTATTGAAAAAAATCTTAGATACAACTTTTTGATATTTTTAAAACTTCGAAAAGTTAAGGTTATTTACGGTAATTTACATAATAGGTAAAATATTGTTAGATTTTTAAATATTTGTAAGCTATATGGAACTATCGTTTTCGGTAATCTAATATATTATATAAAATGCTAATGTACGTTCGTGTGTCCACGATTTTCGCTATCATCCGCAACTCCGATCGACTTCCCGTCGGGGTTACAAATACCTATTGGTCTCCCATTGTGAGTAAGGGAGTTTGGTCGGGGTAGGTGGAAGTGGGTTGTTGTGGGTGGCAAAAATGTAAAATATGTGTAGTGGCGCCATCTGTTGTCGAGTAGTTGAACTTCATTCAGAACAACGGTTATTTGGGTCTCATATAAACTCCCGAGCGAAGCCGGGAATCATAACTAGTATTATTAATATAGATTTAGAACGGGATAGTCGTTTTTATAATATTCT
>JACEGR010010342.1:0-19551 GCA_014170235.1 Listronotus bonariensis
TTTACTGCACAGTTGTTAGTAACACCACCATTTGTCATGATGCCAAGATACAAGCATGATCACCAGCAGCCTCACAGCCTCGCTTGGCAGACGCAATGCCGCTTGGCGCAATATTTGCCCTAGGTCTGCACGCTCTTGTATACTTTCGTCATTTTATGACTATAGAAAATATCTTTTGCGAATGGTTGTTAATTCCAAGAATATAATACTTGATGTTAATATGCGCATAAGCGGTCGACGTAATAAACCACGTTTAAATTTCTTTATCTTATAGCTTAACTGTTCTTAAAGTCGTTAAAACCGTACAAAAGGCCAAAAACGGTATCATACCAAGAAAACGCGAAAAGAACGCAGGGTTTCAATCTTGTTTTGCTAACACAAGTCACGTTGCTTGTACGTCAGAGACGGTTATCACGTGATAAACGTCATGCGTAAGATTTTGCATTTGTTGTATCATATTTTAATAAATGATAAAATTCTCCAATTTTTTATGGGAGGTATTTATTAATATCGTTCTGCAGTAAATATTTGGGTATACGAACATGACGATCGATATTTGTTGGTACTGCCACACCACGCACCGCAATCAGCAGTCGGGGGCAACATGCAGAAACTGCTTGGTTTAACCGGCTGCTTAGCTACCTTTGAAATTAAGGCGAGAATAAAATAGGGCATCCTCGTCTAAAAACCTGCTGGCTGTCGCAGGTGGCAATAGCACCTCGCGAATCCAAACGTGCTCTCTATCATCTCTTATTTCAAGTCATCATGATTCATTTTTTTCACTGGGACTTTGTTGATACAAGGTGCTTAAAAAACAAATATTGTCAGTAATTAAACAAAAATATTTGTATTAAAAAATTTTTTACGTGTTATGTAAGAATGTAAACACCTTTGTAATAAGGTAAAGAGTGACAGATAAAATTTAGCTTAAATGAATAATCTTGCTGGGTAAGGAAATTGAGCAATTCTTTCAGGTTACTAATAGACATAATGACTTTGCAGAAATAATTTCAAGAATGAGCCGTAATAGTAAACACTTTGGATCCCTCTCTGTAGAGGAGAAATGAGAGATTTCTTGATGTCCACCCAAACATTCTGTGATAGGTGAAATGTTATTTCACACTTCTGTTAGAACATAACTCCAGCCCAGACTGTGCCAGCCTTAGTCCTGCCATATTGGTGCAACACGCTGTTGGTACATTCTTTACATCTAGCTCAAAAGTCAATAAACAGGTTGTGGCAAGTTTAGGTGAGTAACAAAATCCCCTGAAGTTTATGAAGTTATTATAAGCCTATTTATTAGTTTTTTTGAAAGTTTGTTTCTATAAGTCCCTGCAAATTCCCATGTTGCATACTTTTAAAGCCTTGACAAAGTTGAACACGAATAGAGTTCATGGTCAACATATATGAGCGGTGCTTTAACTCCAGCCCAGTCAATAATACTTGATAAAGTGTCACTTTTGCTCTTTGTTCGTTTCATTATCTAAGTTTAATAAGGTCGTTACGGTTAATTTCTGCTATGGTTACCAGGTCTTCGCCATATTTGAACAAGCTGTAGCGTCTTGCAGATGGCTGCCATCTCGATAGGTATCGCCGCGTGCTGATGATCATCACAGCATACCGAATTTATCTGAATTCTGTTTGCGCAAATAATATGACCATATGCAAAGACTTACGCATGGCGGCCATTTTCTTGGTCACGTGATTTTGACATACGACAGGCGGATCACTTCGGGATACGACAGATTTGACATTTCATGGTTTCGATGACATCATGCTGAAACAGATCCCGGCACTTCAATGATCACTTGACGATAAGTTCAATTAATCGGTTCATTTACTCAGAGCAGATGTTTATCAGACTTTTTTTTGCCACGTACTCTCAACCCGCTTCAGGATCCCCGCCCACCGGAGTCATTAAGCGTTGAAAACGGGCTCACACCAAGAAAACCATCGGGCTCTTACATCACAGTCCTGGGTTCAAAACATGCACAAAGTCAGGTTCAGAGCCCTGTTCTGACAGGCCAGTATTGAAAGCAAAGAAACATTCACACCGGGACAACTCAGAGTTTCAGAGACTAATGTATAAAAACAAAGTACTTCTCTGCACCAATGGCAGCAAATCCTGGATGCAAACACAGCGAGTTCTCTGTACCGTTCTTCCACCACAACTGGGAAGATATCGAAGGAGCGTCGGTCCAGGCTTGCTGTCACTTTGCTGCCGTTCAAATTTTTCATTCACCCAACATTCACTCAACCAATTGTTCTCAAAATGCTCAATATAATTTTGTTGTAAAACACATTAAAGCGTGTTCTTCTTCTCTAACACCGTCGTCTGCCAGATAATAGCAACGTCTTAAAATGCCTCGACGCACTCCACTTACCCGTAATTTTTCGAATTTGCTGGCATTTTTCTGATACCAGTTGAGAGCTGCGACGTGTCCGTCTAGTCTTCTTTTCTCCATCCAATTCATAGATCAGCTTTTCATCGCGCTATCGGAGAAATGCCGCGACTTGCAGCTGAAAACATGTTCATTGGAAGGCATGGATTCGTCACAAAGAACAGCAGATCTTCTTTCCTCGCTTCAACTGAACAGTCTCTGAGTCTCAGATCGCTGCTCTTGATAGCAGCCTGTGCCATTGCGATGACAACCTCTCTTCCTGCTGTCTTCCGTCCGTCCCGGCCTCCAGTTACTTAATCGACGTATCAGTCACAGCTGATGGCCACAAAAACAAATTATCGCCAATTACATCACTTTCTGCTTCTTCACATCATGATCTTCACAAACCACCCCATTATGTTATGCTGACATGTTCAGTCCAATATTAACCCGATTTCTGAAAGGCAGGCTTATTACTAGATTCACTTGATATCGTTATCGTATCTGTAAACATAGTTGTCGCGTGAACATCAAACACCATCCTCGCTTGCGAGGCGGCCAGGTTCGCAGCGGGACATTTAACCTTAAAATACATTTGAGAATGGTCCTTAATCCTATACAAACGCATTGTAACTAGTAATAAATAAAGCTTCGGGATTTTTTTCCCGAGCCAGCATTCCCTTCCGTCTTACACTTTGTAGCAAATCCCAAATTGACCTCTCTGAATATTGTCTCGTCTGGGAATATTCTCAGCACCCTTGATGCCATTCGTTGCCTGTCTTAGTCAATGATCCTTTACTTACCAAAGATTCCTCTTGCCCATCGTCGAGCTGCGGGAGATCTATCGCTCTTTCTATAGATACTTTTACGGCTTCTGCTCCGACGAATTCTCCAGTATAGTCTCCTCTTGCAGCTCCCAACAGTATAGAAACTCTAGGGATAAAAGAACGAACGAAATGGGAAGTTCGGGGCCTGTCCAATTGAACCGTATAGGGATGCATACGCGCGGCACCACGAGTTTCTCTGTTGGGAGCTGCAAGAGGAGAGACTATACTGGATAATTCGTCGGAGCAGAAGCCGTAAAAGTATCTATAGAAGAGCGATAGATCTCCCACAGCTCGACGATGGGCAAGAGAAGGAAGTCTTTGAGTAAGTAAAGGATAATTAATAAGACGAGCAGCCCTTCTTTGAATGGCATCAAGAATGCTGAGGGTTGTAGGGGATGCCATTCCCCAGACATGAGAACAATATTCCAGAGAGGGTCGAATTTGGGACACATACAAAGTGTATAAATTGGAAGGAGAAAAATACTTTTGGCTCGGAAAAGAAATCCAAGCTTTTTGAAGCCCCGGTGGCTATAGATACAATGCGTTTATGCCAGTTAAGGTTATTCTCAAATGTGACACCCACAAGGTTAAATGTGTCCCCGCTCTGCAAAACCTGGCCACTCATAAGCAAAGGATGAGTGTTTGATGATTTTTTTCGCGACAAGGAACATGACTGTGTTTTGGATGCATTAAATTGAACGATATTTTTGGCGCCCCAATCCAATATCAAATTGAGATCCTGTGAAAGAGATATCTGCATCGCCCTGCGTTTGCTTTCCAAGTCGGGTTGAGTGATTGGTTTGGGAACCTAAAAAGTGGAGTGAAGGGTACTATCGTCAGCATAACTATGAATAGGATTGGTTGTGGAAGAAAGAAGATCGTTGATGTGAAGAAGAAACAAAGTTGGTGCTAGTACTGAACCCTGAGGTACTCCAGCATTAATTTCGTGAAAGCTTGAAGAGTGGCCATCAACAATGACTGATATACGTCGATTAGAAAGATAACTGGAGAGCCAAGAGCAGAGTTTAGTTGGAAGACCGTAGGAGGAAAGTTTATTAAGAAGTGCGTCATGCCAGACTTTGTCGTAAGCTTTAGATATATCAAGAGCAACGATCTGGGACTCACCTAGAAACTCAAGAGACTTGTTCCAGTTGGGTGAAACGAAGGAAAGAAGATCTGCTGTTGATCTCTTGTGACGAAATCCGTATTGCCTGTCATGTAAAATTTTATGTTTTTCTAAATACCTAAGAATTTGCGAGTTAATGGATTTCTCCATTACTTTACAAAGCATTGAGAGAAGTGAAATGGGTCTATAGTTGGATGGAAGAGATTTAGATTTAGACTGGACACGTGCAGCTCTCCAGCTGTCTGGAAAAATACCCGTATCATAAGAAATTCGAAAGAGCCTGGTTAAAATAGGTGCAAGTTCAGGAGCACATTTTTTTAAAACGATTGCTGGTATTCCATCTAGCCCAGACGATTTCTTGGTGTTAAGAGAAGAAAGGATACGCTTAATGTGTTTTACCTTAAAAATTATATTGGGCATTTTGTGAGGAACTGGGGGAATAGTTGGAATTGGATGATTGACAGGTGGATGAAGGGTTGAATTGGCAGCAAATTGTTTAGCAAATAGTTCGGCCTTTCCTTCGGATATAGAAATAATTTCATCTTCCAAAGTTAATGGTGGAAAAGAACTGGTACAGAAATTTCTACTAATGTTTTTGGCAAAGGACCAGAAGGATTTGCTGCCATTTGAGCAAGAAAGTACTTTGTTTTTTATACGGTTATCAAAGAAGTCTCTGGCTTCTGAGATTGTTTGGTGGTAGTGGTTTCTTGCTTCAATGCTGGCCTGTCGGTTTTCTGGACTAGGATCCTGTAGAAACTTCTTGTGAACCTGAACTTTGTCACATGTTTTAGTGAACCAAGGTTTGTGATTAGAGGGTTTGATGGTTTTCTTGGTGTGAGGTACATAGGTTTCAACGCCCAATAGAATTGACTCGGTCAGTTGCTTACAGATTTCGGAAGGATCCTGGGAAGAAAAGCAAATAGTGTCCCAAGGGTACGTGGCAAAAAGTCCCTGACTGCGAAGATTTCGGCTGCTCTGCCTCTAGTAGGGATAGATAGCCGATTGAGCATCCACCGTCCACCGGTGGAGCTTATCATCTCAAAATCTCTGACGTCATTCGAAATTTAGGAATCTTGCGCAACGCGTTATTTAGGGCGTGGTCCCTACTATCTGTCAAACCATAAATGTCATCTGTCACCTGTCAAATGTCACCTGTCATATGTCAAAAATCACGTGATTAGGAAAATGGCCGCCATGCGTAGGATACTTGCGCTATGGTCATAAATTGATTTGCGCAAACGAGAAAATTTCAAGTCATACCGTTCGGACGCTATCAACTAAAATCGTTATTTAACCTTGATGATGAGTCATCAGCGCGCGGTTTAAATTTTTTAAATATAGTGTAACGTCATACCTATCGAATGGCGAAAACCGCATGACGCCATCTTTAGCCATAAGGGCGCTACAGCTGTTTAAAATATGGCGAGAGACACCAACCAGCGATTAGGACGGTAACCCCATAGCAAAATTAACCATAGCGGCCTTATTATTAAACTTAGAATAATGAAACTTGAACAAAAAACAAAAAAATGACACTTTTGCCCAATCCGACTCCGAAACATTTGACATTGACAGGCTGGGTTAAAGCGCCGCTTCCATATATGGCGGTATGAATATTCGTGGCAAACTTGTCAAAAGAAATCCCCCTAAAAGGCTTTAAAAGTTATACAACATAAATTTAATTTCAAGGGACTATAAAGTAAACTTTCAAAAAACCTAATAAATAAACTTATAATAACTTCATAAACTTCAAGTTTTGTTACTCACCCCCAATAAACTTACCGAGCGGCTACTGTTTATTGACTTTTTGAAGACTATTCGTCTTATATTTTAAAGGAAATGTATAACCAGCGTGTTAGATTTAGACTTACCTAATATAGCAGGACTAAAGGTAACACAGTCTGATAGGTTATGTTCTATATAAGGAATGTGAAGAAGAAATATTGCATTTAGCGTTTCTATACCACAGAATGCAGGTAAGACGTTTAGGTGGACATCAAAATCTCTCGAGCTATCCATATTAAGAGAGGGATCCAAAGTGTTTACTATTGTACAGCCATATATTCGCAGAATTATTTCTCTAAGGACATCATTATAATCTATTAAAGTAACCTGAAAATTGTAATTTCATTTACTTACCCATATAAAAAAAAATTAAATTCATTTAAATAAATTTTATCTGAGTACTCTAACACCTTATTACAAAGGTGAACACAGATTCTTACATAACTTTTACGTAAAATTCTGTAGGGTAGTCAGTTTTTTCTTCCTAAATATTTTTGTTTTTGAAGTACTGACCAATATTTGTTTTTTTTTAAAAGCACACCTTTGTATCTAACAAGAAATCAATTTTTCTTTTTACAAGCTTTTGAAATGAATGTATTGGCTTTTAAAATTAAGTGTGTCTAAGAACTTACGTTTTGTGGATTCATATATTTCGCGGAACGCTAGCTGGTACCTACTCTTTGTTTCGTATAGGTTTTTAGACAAGGATGCCTAATTTTTGTCTAAAATTTAATGCCTTGTTTTCAAAAGTGCTCGCTTTTAGCCGAGATACAAACCAAAAAGCGTACAATTTCTGTAAATATACACCCCCATTATTAACAGCTGACTGACCGTATTGCAGTAGTGTGGCTCCTAATTTGAATTACCAATACTTATCGAATCAATCACAAGAAATGTTTAAAATGATTTGTTTTAATGGCTTACTGCAAAATTTTGTGTGTAAATTATAAAAAATTGGAAATTTTATCGATATTTATTAAAATACATGATACAACAAATACAAAAGGTAGAATCTTGCGCATGACGTTTATCACGTGATAACCGTCTCTGACGTAGTAACGTGACTTGTGTTGTAAACAAAGTTGAAACCCTGCGTTTGTTTTCGCGTTTTTAACAGTATATTTACCGTTTTAATTTGCTTTTTGGCAGTTTTGTGACTTTAAAACCAGTTAAGTATAAGATAAAAGTGCTTTAAACAGTGGTTTATTACGTCAGTTCCGCTTATGCACATATTAACATCAAATATTATATTCTTAGATTAACAGTAATATTATTCTAAAAAGATATTTTCCTATACTCGTCCTCATATTTAAAAAATGACTGAAATTCACAAACATTGCAGGCCTTCTTAGGACCTAAATTTAAATATTGCGCCAAAAAAAGTAACATTGCTACGTCATGCGCAAAGCGAACCAATTTGGAATTGCTGTTGATCATACCTTCTTGTAATCTTTGTATCATGATTAAAGTAGATGAACAGTGTTGTATATTTTTAATAATTAATAGTTTAAAAAACTAAAAAACACGCTTTTATATGCAACCGAACTAAAAATTAAAAAATAATTTTTCATTAAAAAAATATTTTCACTTCATAGTAAAAAGCGTGGGGTGCTTAATATATTAAATGTTATAATTATTATATTTGCCAATATCTATGATGGAAAACTTATGAAAAAATAGTAAAATGCACCCCACGCTTTTTACTATGAAGTGAAAATATTTTTTTAATGAAAAATTATTTTTTAATTTTTAGTTCGGTTGCATATAAAAGCGTGTTTTTTAGTTTTTTTAAACTATTAATTATTTTTCATCTTTTAGTTCGTTATATTGCACAAAATTCTTAATATAACAGTAAATTAGAACATACTATTTAATTAAGCAGCAAAAAGAAAATAACCAGCCCCCTATGAAATGACAATGGTAGCAAATTTTAAAATTTGCAAAAGATTGCAACTCACTAAAAATTTCTTCTTCATTAAGTAGCAAAGTTTCAAATTTTGCCAACAGATGGCAATCCAGGCAATGTTTGGACTGTTGCCAACATTTTGCAATCCACTAAAAATTTCTTCTTCATTTAATAGCAAAGTTTGAAATTTTTCCAACAGATGGCATCCTAGGTGTTGTTTTTATAATATAATGGAATTTTTTTCCTGGCGATTAAAAAAAGATAAAGGGATACTGTTTGCAGATTATTGCATTGTCATGGGTCCTTAATACGTGTGCAAAGTTTCAAAGAAATCGAATAGCTGGAAGTTGGTTAAAATTAGGCTCAAAGATTCCGTTACATAGGCAGCCAGATAGATAGTTACAACCCAAGTTAATAAAAGCGTGTTAAAAAGCGCGTAAAAAGGCAAGTGAATTTCTTGACAAATAGATAGGGTCTTCAACTAAAAAAAAAACAAACATTGTTCAATATTTCAACAATAATCCCTCTAATGGGTTGGCAAAAGGAATGCAACTTTTAAATATCTTTAAAACCGCTAAAGTTATACTAAATTTGGTGTCCAAAAGGTACCGGGCATGAAGAATTTAACAGTAATATTGGCACCGTTGCCAGATTTCCAAGTTTTGTGCTACCCCTATTTTTTTTGTGTTTTTTAAATGGAATGCCTCATTTATTTTTATTGCAATAAATTACGCATGCCAAATTTGAGTCCACAAATTTTAAAAATTCCACTTTTACTAGTTGCTAAGATATGACGATGATATAACACCTTATTTTAGGTATTCTATTCTATTCTATTTTTTTTTCTTGGTTTTGGTCCCTTCAGGTCCAATCCACCACTCTCCCCTTCCGGACTATGCTTTCCAGAGCTTCGTCGGCGGAAAATCTGGATAATCAAGCTCGTAGCTCCCAGAAATTCCAAAAAGAAAACAAAAATAATCCTTCAATTGATGCAATGCATAAATTGTCGGCTGTCAAATCAAGATTTGCTACTGGTGTTACGTATAACGATCACTTTCACTACTGACAGTTCCCATGGCACGCCCATCTATTTCCCGCCATTTGAGAAATACCTCGTGTTCACCAGCAAACAGGATGCCATCAGCTTATAGAAATCTTTGCTCACAGCGCTTCGCTCCAGAAGAAAAATGCCCTCAATTTAGCGTGAATCTTTCCTTGATCCCTTGAAGGTAAAAACGTCCGTAAGGGACCTCTAACCGCCACCTTGGGAAGAACTTTGTAGTCCTCTACGCACGTCCGCACTGTCCGGAGGTCAAACAGAGTCCTCATTTTAGGTAAAAGATTAATATGCGGTCATATAAATATCTTCAGAACCACCTAAGCTGTTTTACTATTTGAGGGTTTCTGGGCCCGTAAAAATGAAAAAGATATCGTCATCATTGTCAGATTTTCCAGTTTTGCGCTACATGAAATATTTTTGGTATTTTTAATGGAATGCCATATTTATTTTAATTACAATAAAAGGAAAATGCTAACTTTAGTAAAACTGCAAAATTTCGAAATTCAATCTTTATCAGTTACCGGGATATGACAACACCGTATTTTCATTAAAATTTGGAAACAATGCTGATATTACTAATTAATTACCAAATACCAAATTTTGTAAAAACAGTTTTAGTGGTTTTAGAGATATTTAGGCGATAACATAAAAGTGTAGTGTATCATATTTTAGCAACTAATAGAGACAGAATTTTGAAAATTTAGGAACTTACCAAATTTGATCCGCCCAAATTAATGCAATAAAAATAAATGGAAACAATATGTGTAGCACAAAACTGGGAAATCTGTCAACAGTGCCGACATCACTTATCAATTCTACATGTGTTAAGCACCTAAGATATCAAATTTGGTAAATGTAGCTTTAGGATATTTGAGAGTTGCGGTACTTTTTACTAACCCAGTATGTAAAAAAGTCATATATCATATCAACTTAACGACAAGAAAAGTATCTATCTATCTATCTCTTTGTTTTATGGCTCTGATACTAAGTCAATTCACCAGTTCTCCCGTTCCGGTCATATAAGCTATTGCTTATAAGCTTTCCCGGCTTTGTCCTTGGAAAATGTGGATAATCGAGCTCGAAACTCCCAGAATTTCCTAGCATATAAATAAAAACACTTGTAAACATCAACAATAGCGATGAACTTCTGAACATGCATAAATTGTGACTTTCAAGCCAGCGGCTGCTACTGGTATCGCGCATAACCGTCACTTTCACTAGTGACGTTTTTCCGCAAGGCGTGCGCACCTCCTCGACCATACGAGACACCATGTGTTCAGCACCAAAACGTAAAAACTTCAGGATTTAGGAATCTTTACTCACAGCGCTTAGCCCCAGAAGAAAGAAGCCCCAATTTAGCGTGAATCTTTTCTCGATCCCCAAGGGTACAGCCACCCTCGTACGACGCCTTCAATCGCCTACCCGGGAATTCTATGTAGACCTCTTCGTAAACGTGAACCGCACTACTCGAAGACTCCGGAAAGAGTGACAACAAAAGTAATATTTTCAATTTCTCCGCTTTTGAGTCACAGTGTCACAAACAGCCTACACTAGTCACAATCACTCTTAAACAACCAAAAACTCACACAAATCGCGTTATTTTAACTTTCAGCACGAATTTCAATGCAAAATCTTTATTTATTCAGAATCCATTAAAAATACAAAGATTTTATTTAGGATTCAATTTGTGTGTTCATTTCTAATTTTACTTTCTAGTTTAAATATTTCATTTAAATACTTTAATATAAGTTGTTACTAAATAAAAATTGAGAATATGTTTAATTTTACAGCGAATTATTTTATTATGTTTAAATATAAATTTAATCTCTTTTTGAAAAATAAATTTTTTTAAATGTCTATTAAATTTTATTGTATTCTGAGTTTGTTTAAGAGCATTGGGTATTTCATTATAATGAATTATTCCATGGTGCATAAGAGCTTTTTTGCTTTAGCGGTATTTGTTTTTTTAAAATTAAGATCATTACAATTTCTAGTTTGGTAATTATGAACTGAACTTCTTTCCGTTAATTTTAGATTGGTGACAATTCCATTGATACATATTTTATGAATTAACTTTATTTCTTGTTGATATATTATTTCATTTACATTAAATATCTTTGTCATGCTATATAACTCATCAAAATGTGTATCATATGGTATATTGTATAATGACTTAATTGCTTTATTTTGACATTTTTGTAAGTGATTTAAATCATTTTTGTTTGCTCTTCCCCAAACAGATGCTAAATATATTAAATTCGATTCAATATAACTATTACATAATAACTTTTTAGTATGAAGATTTAATAAATATGAAAATCTTTTAAATAAACCAGTTAGTTTACTTATTTTCTAAATAATGTAATTTATATGTTCTTTAAAATTTAAATTACTATCAATCATTATTCCTAAATACTTATAACAGTCAACTTTTTTAATTATCTCATTGTTTATTTTATAATTTATTTGAGGAAGCATATTATTATATTTCCTGCCAATGTCAATATAACAGCATTTCTTTTCATTTAAATAAAATTTATTTTTTGGCACCATTCTTGAATATTAAATAAGTCATGTAATATATTATTATCCATCACATGATGAGTACCACTATAGAAAAGTGCTACGTCATCTGCATATAGTAAAATTTTACCTTTTAGTTCACAATTTACAATATCATTGATATAAATCCAAAACAGCAAAGGCCCTAACACACTTCCTTGCGGTACTCCATATTTAATCAATTTTTTTCACTCTCTATTTTTCCAACAACCGTTATTTGATATCTGTTTTTTAGATAGTCCTCAAATAAATCCCAACAACGATTTTTTATTCCAATATTGTACATTTTCTCAAGCAGGATTGTATGATCTACTACATCAAATGCCTTCTTAAAGTCTAGAAACACTCCTCTTAAATTATTTTTTTGATCATATTCGTGATACAAAAATTCATATAGTTCATTAACAGCAAGCTCTGTGTTTCTACCCTTTAAAAGCCATATTGATATTTACTAATGAAATTTGTACTGTATAAAAAGGAAATTAGTCTTTTAAATAATATTTTTTCATAGATTTTTGAAAAAACACTAAGAACAGATATGGGTCTATAATTGTTAAGATCTTTCTTGTCACCATTTTTATATACAGGTGTAATTTTTGCTAATTTTAGTTCTGAAGGAAATTTACATTTAGATATGTTTTTATTTATTAAATGTGATATATAAGGTGAAATAACATTTTTAAGTTTTTTAATATAACATGGCTTAATACCATCTAAACCAGGAGAAGTATTAAGTTTCAAGTCATCAATTATTTCTATTATTTCTTCTTCATTTGTTTTTTTAAAGTACATACAGCTTAAATTATTTTTAACAATGTCTGTCAATGTATTATTTCTAGGTTTACTATACTGCTTAACAATTTTTTCAGCAATGTTTGTAAAATGATTATTAAACATATTAGCTTGTTTGTATTCATCAGTTACTGTGTTTTTAATGTCATCCGTTAAAGTGAATTTAACATTTTTTATTTTATTATTTTTATTGCTTAAAGTTTTAAGCAGATCCCATATTTTTTTGCTGTTACCCTCAACACTTTTAAATTTATTTTCATAGTATTTTTTTTATTATGATTAAGAGTATTTCTAATTTTCTTTTTTATATCAGATAGTTTTTGTTTTAAAAAATCATTGTTTGGATATTTCTTATAAATACTAAAAACCTTTTTCTTTCAGAAATAAGTTCAAATAATTCATACGTAAACCATCCTTCATTTAATTTCCATAATAAAATTTATTGTTTGGATTCCTTGCCTGCGTCGTGACGTCAGAACTAAATGCGCGTATTGGAACAAAGAATTCCCATAAATTTGTAATGATATGTTTTCAAACACCCCATAGTTCTCATACCTGTGTTTCCTTGCTGGCATCCCCACTGGCACTATACTTCTTATAAGCCTCCTTCCACAAATTCTTGAAGTTAGTTTGAGAAATATATTGCATCAATTGCGGAAACAACAGGGGATTATCTTCCTTTGACACATTAGGCCTTATTCTCGGTAACGGAATGACTTTGGAATCTTTTTTCTTAAAAACTAAAACGAATATTTTCATCCAGGGAGAGTTCGGTTCCTCTGTCGTTTTGCCATGCTTCTAATTTTGTCTTTTCGATAAAATCAGTTAGTTTGGAGTATTTAAGTAATGATCTAAAAAAACAAGTTTGAGATAAAAATCTTCTGTATCAGTGAACATCGACTTTAACAAACTCCGCATGTTACGAATGAAAAATTTGAAGATATGCTCTATATTAGTTAGGTGGATTCATTTATTGGATGGTCATTTTGTTGGGTACACGCCTGGAAAGAATGGGACCGCTTCGGTCCTGGTCCCGTGGTATACGAGCTGACCCTGTTCAGCTCTATTGACCCCTGATGAACTGGCCGGTCGCCTGAAACAAAATAAAAGAAAAACCCCCAAAACCCAAAAATTCTAATTAAAAACGACGTTTCGGTGGCAAGTTTGCTACCGTTGTAAAGTTAAAAATAAAGTTAAAAAATAAAAAATTAAAAATAAACCTATTACAAAGTCATTTTTACCATACATTCCCGGACTTTCAAATAAAATTCAACAAATAGGAAATAAATTTAATATCTGCACAATCTTTAAAACACAAAAACATCATTAGATCTCAATTAACAAAAACAAAACCATACAATTTAAATGAAAATACAAAATAGGTTATTTATAAAATACCTTGCGAATGCAATAAGTTTTTTATAGGTGAAACTTGTAAACCATTAGCTAAACGCATAAAAAAACAGAGATCATACATTAAAAACACAGAATTTCATAAATCAAAAATCTGCTAACACGCATTTGATAACAATCATAGAATAAACTGGGATGCTTCGAATATTTTAGCAAAAAAATGTTGTTCTAAAAACGCAAAATCAAAGAAAGTGCGTATATATTATTAAATAAAGATAATTGTGTAGTATCAATTTCAGTTAATTTAAATAACACTTGGTTGTCTTTGCTCGATACTGAAGTATCTTCAGGAAACTTAAAAATCAACTAACTCATCACCTTTTTTGTCATACAAATAATAAATACACCACTTACTTATGTCACTCATGACACACTATATATGTCAAACTATTTTCAGTTTGTGATATTAAAAAGCCTAAAATTTTAATCATTTCTAATTTAAATATAAGTTAATTTTTTATTTTTTAACTTTATTTTTAATCTTGACAACGGTGGCAGACTTGCCACCGAAACGTCGTTTTTATTTAGAATTTTTGGGTTTTTGGGGGTTTTTCTTTTGCTTTGTTTCAGGCGACCGGCCAGTTCATAGGAGTCAATAGGGCTGAACTGAGTCAGCCTCGTATACCCCGGAACTAGGGACCGAAGCGGTCCCATTCTTCTACCCAACAAAAAGACCATCCAATAAATGCAAGAACATTACATTACATATAATTTACTAATTACTAATTTTGGGCACTCCAGGTCGTTTAAACCGGGGTATACACGGTCATGCAAACCTGAAACGCACTTGCATGAAAGCAAATGTCAAATGAAGCTTTTGATACACACGATTCAGATGTACCTGTCAGTTCAGCGTCAGTTTTGGCAGCTGGTGGTGTGATCAACTTGAGCATAAGCGTAATTTACCGAAAAGATTTTTTTATTTTTGTCAATGTATTCATTACCTTTAACTTTCCAAAAGCATGGATAACCTTGGTACATATCTATAAAATCACGCAATACATCTTCCTGGCGCCAAAAAGCCTTTTTGTTAACTCAAAACCAACAATATAACCCCGTAAACGACGTTCCTAAACTGAAACGTTAACTGACGTGTCCCACACATGCACAAGTTTACACGACGCGCGCCACTAAAAATCAAACTCGGACATCGAGTCGCATGCCAAGCCAGATGTGGTAGTTTTTTAATACACACGGTAAAATTTGCGCGCTAGCTTTGGCTTTTTGACAGATGTGACAGTTTTGCATGACCGTGTATACCCCCTAAGGAAAACGCTCGGGCCCATCAATTTTTGATTTTAGGGGAAACATTTTTTGCCACTTTAACCCCCTAAACTGCAACCCTCTAGCAGGACAAGTGATACCTTATTTTGATGGTCTCTCGACCCTGATTAAAATTATCAAGCTTGCATTTCCGAAAATATGACAACTTGACAAAAATTTTATATGCACATTCTTTAGTTTACAATATTAAATTACCTGTGTGTGCAAGCTACTAAAAACTAAAAGGTATATGAATAGGGTAAAATGATTTTCAAAATTAAATATGAAATGAAAAATTAATTGTGGTGACCCCTCTTTCTATAAATCTACATGGGATTTTCTATAGACATCTGACGATGTTGTCAAGTTTGAAGTTCTTTATTTGTTAATTTTCGATTTAATTTTATGCTGTTTAGGGCTATTTTTTAGAATGACTTAAAGTGGCTTTACTTTTTCTTCGAAAATCTAAGCTAGATAAAAAAAATACAAAAAACAAAAAGTTGTACTATTAGTTGCTTAATTATAAAAAAATATAAAAACGTCAAAAAAGTCAATGGTGCACTTTTTTCTCAATAATATAAGTTGCGGTGCCCACTGAGACGCCACTGGACCCAATAATAACAATCTGGTTAGGCTAAATAAGCACCTTGTTACTTTAAATAAATTTAAATTTTTTTATCCAAATTGGCATAAGCATATTAAAAATATTTAAAAAGCTAATTTTTTTATTAAATTTTAATGCCCTGTATCTCAGTAAGGAAGCAACTCCGGACATAGTTAATAGGACTTTTTTTCATAAAATAATATATAAGGAATCACACCTTGAAGTTTGATCCCATAGTTCTGAAACACCCTGTATATTTCGAGAATGAAACGCTTCCGCAAAAAACCCATATAACAAATTTCATTAAAACCGAAGTTGCCGCAACTTTCTCAAAAATTAAATTATTTTTTACACAAAAACAATGCTTCTAACGAATGAAAATCAAAAGATCAAATTTGCTTAGAAATGAATAGGAATTATAAAAATATTTTTAGTTCCAAGACTAATCAGAAAATGCCTTTTAATGCAATAACAAAAAAGTGGCTGTATACCAAATTTCATTAAAATATTTACAGTGGTATTACAAATATTTTTTACTCTACCACCCTGTATCTCAAAAATCAAAAGTAGTTATTTGTTACACTTTTTATTTGAACTTTTCTTCCTAAAATCACCCAATCAGCTTTAAGGATCCGCATCTTATTCTGTAACATCTTCTATGTGGAGAAATAAATCAAGCTGATACTGTAGAAAAACCCAAAAGAGTATCATGGAACAAAAATAAATAAATGCAGAATAGTGTAATTTCCTTTTATTTATTATTCATTCACTTTGATTTATTTACCACAGGGAATTTATTAGTCACAAATTTTGATTATGAATATTGAAAATAAAGTTAAAGGTCAACTGATTACATGTTAATAGGTATGTAAATTTTTATTCAGTTACTAATCTACTTACACATTTTGATAAACTCTTTAGACCCATTTATTATTTAAATCTGTAATATGCGAATATCTTATGTTTATGCATTTTATTTCCCTTATTATTTTATTTTCCTTATTATTATTATTATTATGTTTTTGCACCTTTTAAATAAGTTGTTTTAAGAGCTAGAAAAAACTACCTAAACTAAACTACATACTTTTATTTATAGTAAGAGGTTATAAAAAGAGGTAAACATGGGTAAAAATACTGGATACTGCTTTGTTTATGGCTTTCATGCTAGTGAATCGCCAGCTCTCTCCCTTCCGGTCATATAAGCAATGTCGCTTATAAGCTTTCCAGGACTTTGTCATTGGAACTTCTGGATAGTCGGGCTTTGTAGCTCCCAGAAGTTCCTATCACATGTCAATAACGAAGCTATGAAGTGCATAAATTGAGGCCATCTTCCTAAGAGCTGCTACTGGTATCGAGCATAACCGGTTTCTTTCAGTACTGACGTCATCCGCAGCGCCCGTCTCCATTCTCCGCCATTAAAGAATACCTTGTGCAGTACGCCAAACAGAAAAATATCAGGTTATAGGAATCTTTACTCACAGCGCCTAGTTCCAGAAAAAAGATGCCTTTTCAATTTAGCAGTGAGTTTCCTATCTTCCTCAGGGCACCAGAACGTCTTCTACATCCTCCATGCACGATTCCACGTGAGAGCCCGGTATAAGAACCCTTCCAACGTCTAATCACTACCGAGAACGAACGGAAACTCTAGACAAAAATCCTTACCCCCAAATTTTTTTAATGAGCAACAAAAAAAAAAGAGTCCTCACCTACCCCCAACAGCTTTAATGGGAAACAATCAATAAACATAAGGGGGTATTCTCCACAAAAACCTTCCTATTTATACATTTACACCCACTTTGCCAAAAAACCAGAACATTTCAGCTGGCGGGAAGCGGCAAAAAGCTGGACACAGTGCCATAAAGCGGGACTGTTCAGCCAAAATCGGGACGTGTGGTCACTTTATCCTAGTCATACCTACATTGTATAGGTTCTTAAACATCAAACAAATAAACCAAATACTAAAGCTAGAACAATCAAAACTCATTTATAAAATAACTGAAAAAAAAACAAAAAAGCAACTCAACCATAATACATGTAAAACAAATTTATCACCACAACCTAAGAAACTGTAATGATATACATTTGGAAAATGCAAGAACCAAGAAGGCACTGCAAAGTCCGATGGGCACAGCAATCCTTTGCTAAATGTATTTAAAGCCTAAGTGTCTTTTCAGTTTTTAGTTTTTTCTCTGTATTTTGAAACCAAAAATTTTTGTTTTGTAAATTGTGTTCTTGGTACCAATGCTAAAAGCATTATTTTGAGAATATTTTTTTATTTAGATATAGTTTATATTACTTATTGTAAATGTCAAATGTGGGTTGTCTAAATAAAGAACTGTTAAAAAAAACATACAAGAATAAGAGTAAAATTTATGACAAAAAATTTATATTAAATTTTCAATATATTTTTTGGCAATAATACATTAATATAGGTTTAATACAACTATTGCTTTAATTTATGTCATACTCAAATGCTGATTGTAAGCAGCTGTAAACAGATTATCGTGGCCCTGGAGAATATTATGCTATTGAGCCCCAAAGTATTTCTTCTCTTATAATCTGTATACTATGTTTGTATTCAAAAATATGCCCTCTTTGGAATACTGTTCCTATATCAGTCAAATTTCAACTTTCAGCATTCATAATAATATTAAAAGTAAAGCTTCTTCCTCTTGCCCACTGATGGGCTGTAGGTTACTCTTTTATTATGCATAGTTGACTTCTGCTCTGAGGAATAAGCCACAACACATAGGAACACTCTAATGTATCCCTTTAAAGTACAATTTGAGAGACCAGGAATCGACTTTATTTGTTGCTTCATTCCTAAAATATCGAGATCGTGGAACCTAATGTCTGCAGATGTCTTTCCGTCTTCTCCAAATCTTCAAATATTTAGTGTTAAGAAAGTTTGGTAATTATATAGAAACCGGCCGCAACTCCGACTTTACCTAATTTGGTATACGGAGGTTTTTTGGGCGCTGATCACGAACCTAAAAGAATTTTTAATCGGAAATGTTTTGTTTCCGCGTTATCCATCATCAAATTTGGTATTTGAACTTCTTAATTTTAAGTTAAAGTGATACACAATATTTGATTTTTTCACCTAATTTTTCTATGTATTTTACACTTTTTGAATTAAATTGCTTAGCTTCCTTTCAATCGAGTTCAATTATGGTGAATGCGCCGAAAAACAGTTTATGCATGGCTTGCTGCGTTTTTAAAGGGACCCTTCCCAATTTATTTTATAAAAGGTGTAAAATACATAGAAAAACGGAGTTTTAAAGGTTAAAAAGCAAATATAGTGGGCCACTTTAGCTTTAAATTACGAATTGTGTGCAAAAAGAACTGGTAATATGGTGAAAATAAGGTTAATTCAAATGCTAACTTTGATGATGGATATCTCGGAAACAAAACGTTTCTGACTAAAAATTCGTTCAGATTTACGATCAGCGGCAAAAGAACCCCCATAGACAAAATTTGGTCAAAATTGTAGTTGCGGCCAGTTTCTACATAATTACTGAAACTTTAACTTTTCTCACCACACTTTCGGCCTTGGTAGAATGTACCAAGATACAAGTTCTGATATGTATCTTAAACCATTGCCTTACTGATTTTTTCCTTCTTCTGACACTTATAAAATTTAATAGAGACATAGTATTGAGACTCCAGAATTCTCCAAACTGTTTAAAAAGAACATCGTATTTACATTTTGTAAAATATTTACAGTTTTCAAGATTTATGATTATATCATATAGAAATTATCTCGGAAATTATCTTATTTTTACTACCTACTATAAGTAAAGGATCACAAATGCCTTACAAAGTACCCATC
>JACEGR010010343.1:0-19545 GCA_014170235.1 Listronotus bonariensis
TGGGGCATTGGCTAGCAGTAAATAACAAAACATTTAAAATCCTTAATATACCATGTAGTTTTTACAGATACTTGATAATATTTCCAGCAAAATAAATACTGCAAGGCCTAAATAACAAAAAAACAAATAACTTCCCAGCAAATACTATTTGCCGGCAATGTACATTTTTCATATTGGCATTGATGGTAAAGCATTGGCAATTGGTAGCAATATTATGCCAATATCTTATACGCATTAAAAAGTCAACCCTAAATAAACACTTAATTGCCAATAAATTTTACATGCAGGCGAATTGCCGGCAAGCATACAAAATGGCGGCATACCAATCCTGATTAAATAAAGAACGCGTTTTTGTTGCAGGCAAATAAATATTGGATTTTTGAAGGCAAACCTTCAACGCATATTCATACTTTTTAAACCATATTATTAACATTGGTATTTAACTAACATTAAAGCAATTTTTTTGATCTGTTTTATTTATAATGGCAGCTAAACAACATTATTTTATATTTTTTTACATAATTTAAAGGAAATGGCCTTTTCATAACATTTTATTGTTAAAAATCATGCAAATAAAAATTAGGTCAAACAAAATGTTTATTATGTATTTTGGAGCGAATAAAAATAAAAATGATGGTAAAATTAGCTACGTTAATTTCGACCGAAGGTGACCGGTTTATTGCATTTGTTTTCTACGTGGTTTTCTAGCTTTTTAGTTTCTTTTTAAAGGAAGAGTTTTTAATAGACATAATCAGTGGCATTTACCAACAGGCTGAGTAGGCTGAGAGCCCAATGGCAGCAGGTTTTTAGGGGCTGCAGATTTAGTACTTATAAATAATTTGGTGGATTTAAAAGATTTGGAACTTTATTTAGTACGTATAATTGAAAATGAGGACCTTTTTTTTGTCTTCAAAATTAATTGGGAAAGAAAAAAGATAAACAAAGGGGCGGCGAGAAAATAAAATAGCTTACGGGCGGTAAATTTGTAAATGCGCCTCTGGACATAATTAAATTTATTCATTACCTAATAAGTGTGTGTTGTGTGATTAATTGGTGATGTGCTAGTCGAGAAGGCAAGATATTAAAGTAGACTGTTAGGAGCTGTAACATTTTGTTTAAAACTTTATTAAAAGTTTTAAAGACGTGTTAATAAAAAATATTATATATATTTAATAGCTTTTTTGACATACCGATAGATGGCGTAATGGACAATAAACTACTACGTTTCTGCAATATCTTCGCTTTTATCGTTTAAACCCCATTAGACAAAAAATAATTCGAGAGCGGTCTGCGGTAGGTGATCTCACTTAGCTTTGAAAGAAAAATCTTCGGCTAGTGAAAAATCTGCATCTCCAAGTTGGACAGTGTTCCGAGAGATGGTACTTTGCATTGCAAGGAAATTGCAATGAGCAGTAAGGAGTTTTTTCCTATTTAAATTTTCAAATAAGATATCGCATCATTTTAGCTTTAAAAAAAGTATATGCGACAATTTTCGTCAATAAGACGTCAGCTTGCTGCTTGGGAGTATCTGCATTTGCCCACTTTTGTGTCTTTTGTTATCTTTTTGCCAATTAAATATATATAATATTTTTATTAACACGTCTTTAAAATTTTTAATAAGGTTTTAAACAAAATGTTTACAGCTCTTAACAGTCTACTTGAATATCTTGCCTTCTTTGACTAGCCATCACCAATTAATCACACAACACACACTTATTAGGTAATGAATACATTTAATTATGTCTATTAAAAAACTCCTTTCTTTAAAAAAGAAACTAAAAAGCTAGAAAACCACGTAGAAAACAGGTTTGACCTAATTTTTATTTGCATGATTTTTAACAATAAAATGTTATGAAAAGGCCATTTCCTTTAAATTAGGTAAAAACATAAAATAATGTTATTTAGCTGCCATTATAAATAAAACATAACAAGAAAATTGCTCTAATGTTAGTTAAATACCAATGTTAATAATATGGTTTGAAAAGTATGAATATGCGTTGAAGGTTTGCCTTAAAAAATCCAATATTTATTTGCCTGCAACAAAAAGGCATGCTATATTTAATCAGGATTGGTATGCCGCCATTTTTGTATGCTTGCCGGCAATTCGCCTGCATGTAAAATTTATTGGCAATAGAGTGTTTATTTAGGGTTAACTTTTTAATGCGTATTAGATGTTGGCATAATATTGCCACCAATTGCCAAAGCTTTACCATCAATGCCAATATGAAAATGTACATTGCCGGCAAATAGTGTTTGCTGGGATGTGTTTGTTTCAAATATTTTTAACTCCGTCCACGTATAGGTATGTCAAAATTTTAGCACATAAAAAAATTTAAAAGATTACATTTAAATTAAAGTAATATCTCCAGTCCATTCTATGTGCCATTATTTTACCATACATATTTAAGTTTGCAGAGTACCCTGGATAATCTTCGGATTCCATGGTACCCAAATAAAAACGAACCTCTGACTCGCTTAAAAATATGAGTGTAAATTTTTTAATAAAAATAAGTTATGCTATTTTTAAATCACTTAAATTAAAATTTTATGTTAATTATGGCATGCAAAATGGTCGTACATATCAATAATTTGGCAATTTCGAGGCTCATATTACAGCCGAAAACAGTTATTGTTACCATCTAAATAAAATTATAGTTCAATAACAATATCTTTGCAACCAACTGACCTGCTGATGCACTTATATATTTCGCAAGAGAAGATAATCTTGCATCTTGAATTGTCGACGAAAACGGTAAATGCGTAGAATAGCGTTTATATATTTCAAGTGTTCCATTTGAAGATTAAGATTCTCAATTTGTGGTAAATTATGATATGACCGTCTAAAAGGCAGGTCCGCATTTGGTACAAAAGTAAACACCAACATATTTTAACTTCAACAAAATTCAATTATTTGATGGTACGAAAACACCAATAAACACACGGAACACAAGGCCTAAAAGTAATAAATTTCATTCACGTGGTGAATTTTTTTCATGCTTTAGACTGTACAAAATGTCGATAAGATAAGACCTTTTTATTAGAAAAATGATAAAGAAGTCAAACGGTCAAAGCTAACGTCAAAATTGTCACCTCTGTCAAAAATCCATACATTTAATGAAAAAAAAGAACGTCTTATACTGTATACTTTCACAAAGAGGACGCGAACTTTTGCTGGACTTAACAATAGCCTAGTTTACACCGGAAGAACCAAATTTTTAGTTCTAGGTCTAAATGACGTCACGCGTACTTTATTCACGGTGTAAACACTTGAGTATTAAAATTTGCTACTCCAATTCAGTTCTTCTGAAATGGGGGTCAAAATTACCGATACTGGAGCAAAGAAAACCAACACAGATTTGTCAAAACGAGGACGCAATATCCACAGAAAGTAAATGTTTGGGCGGGGATTTTCGGACAACACATTATTGAACCATTTTTTAAAATCAAAATTTGAATGCAGAATTTTATTTGGAACTACTCGAAGAACTAATTTTACCCGCTTTAAATGATGTATTCAAAGAAAATCAGGAAATTTGGTACCAAATGGATTGCTGCCCAGCACATAATACCCTGGCTGTTCGGGAATATTTACACAATGCTTTTAATGGAAATGTTATTGGCCTACATCACACCATAAATTGGCCAGCCAGGTCTCCTGATATTTCGCCTAATGACTTCTTCCTCTGGGGCCATTTAAAAGCATGATATACAAGGATAAAAATTACTCTAATTTGGATGAGTTAAAAAATTCCATTTCTGCAGAATGCAATAAAATTTCAATTTACCAGTTAGCCAATGTAAGAAGACAATTTTATGAACCTCTGGGTTATTGTCTAGCAGTCAATGGAGGATTATTTGAAAGTTTTCTTAAATCTTTCCAACATAGTATTAATTGTCCTAATATTAATAATTTATTGAAGCATGTAAATATTATAAATGTCATAAGTTCTTGAAATTTGTTACTCTAGTTTAGTTTAACTTAACTTAACTCGTTTGTATAAATACAACTTTATTCTTTTCACAGTACGATTTTTTGATAATAATAAAGCACTAAATTTCAAAATGACAACGTTATGTCACGCTAACTGGTATTTTTATTGTTGTTCATAAATATGAGGCGATAATAATGTATCAATTTTTAAAAATATATTAACATCTAACTAGCAAACGGGTTAACCGAAAAATCTAAAGTTTTTACCATGTACGTAGATTTGCATGCTCTTCAATAAACTTTAATAGAATTTTTCTCTAAAATAATTAGGGGAGCCAATAATTGACCCCATTAAAAATTACATGGGATTTCCTATGTCCCGCCCAGCGATGCATCACCCGGTATAATTGAAAACGTTAAAAAGAGCTTTTGTTTAATGTTTATAATAATAATTGGACGAACTGACAGATTATCTGAAGTTTTATGGTACAAGTTTAGATCTGACATTTATTGCATGTCATGTCAGATAGAATTAGTTTACATTAGTCAGAATTTCTGTCTTACATAAATATCATGCAATCAATGTCAGATGTAAAGCTATCATAACTGATTTTTGTCGGCCTCCAGATAATCGTATCTGAGAATCGTGGCCGATCGTTGAAACGCCTTATATAATTTTTCTCGTAGTTTTTAAGATACCAATTCATCCGCCACCAATTTGGGACACACTGTATGTTCTGCGATTTTCTTTTTGGCAGAACCTGCTAACGTTTTTTAGTGTAAGGTAAAATATAGCTCTTTACTTTACCAGTTTAAGCCTGTCATAAAAAAGTGGCTTACCTGACGAACAGCTTAGCTTTGGGACTATATCACACAAAAGCAAAAAATTTGAATTGCTCCTATCCTAAAGTAGTAAAATCACTATTTTAGTAAGTAAAGCAATTTTAAAAAATTATTTGTTTTACTGGCTAATGAGACCTAATAAGTTTTGGTTTTGACCAAAAATCCTTTTTGGAATCTGCGAATCTATTTTAAAATTTTAAAACAGATGATGTCTGCCTACGACCCTGCAAGCTCTCGGTAATTATAGACATTTCGCTCGGTCTCATTAAGAGGTTTAACGGCATTTGAAAATCTACGGCTAATTTTAGCTGAATATTAAAATTGTACCATCTGATGGATCTTCACGTAAGTCGCAATAAATATTTATGGTCTCATTTCTTGTACCAGATAAAGATACTACTTTGTCGGAATAAAATATTGACATTATGAAACATCTTTTATCTTTTAAATTAAACTATATGAAAAGATTTGTTTCAGTATTTGATGTATAGATATCAAAATAATTAAGAAAAAGTCAGGACAATAAAAAACCTGGTCAAAAGCTTTGGATATATCAAAAGCAACAAGACTGAATCAGAAAAAAAAGAAGATTTTCTGTAGGTTTTTTGTGATCCATACTGCATGCAAAGTTATGTGTTTATTTTGGAAGACATTGAGAATTCTTAGTTAAGCATTTTTTTTTCTTAAAAAGAACAAAGAAAAGTGGAGTAGGCCTTTAGTTAAAATGGAGATTTAAGATCCTCTCTTCTGGGAACAAGAACTGACCAAAACTATGGGTTAAGCAGACCCGGATCCCTATTTTTTTTAAGGCGGGGCACAAACTACTCTCCGTTGCTCCCTCTTTTTTCTGGAGCGTCGTTTACAATTAGAGAAAAAATTAAAAAGCAAAAAGAGTTCCCTCGCTTTTAAATAGCGCCATCCATCACTTGGCGCCCTATGTATAATACACAATACTATCCCAAATGAAAACTGAAGCGCAAAGAGAGGGTCCCCGCGTATCAAATTGCGCCCTCTTCCCATTACTTGGGACCCTCTATATAATAAATCCAGATTGCAAGAGCAATGTTTAGTTTTGCCACCCCTTGAAAGTGTCACCCGGTCCCCTGGTTTGCGCCCCCCATCACCCTCTAGATCCGGGGCTGGGGTTAAGTAATTTTATCCAACATTATAAGAAAGTGGCTTGGTTTTATCCCAGTTTTTTTTTTGTAGAAAATTTGTTATCGGCTGGAAGAACCGTCGACTCAGACAGAATTTAATTTAAAATAGCAAACTTAAAGGTTTGGTTTATATTAGAATGCTATAAAAAGGAGCTTAAAATGTTTGGTAAAGACCGTAATAATATTCTGAGTAATATCAACAAGGCAATTTTTTTTTTTGGATTTCTACAAATAAAACTATTAGACTACACACTCAACTGTTAGTTTGCAGCAGATGTTTTCCGGGTGGTATATCCACGCCATAGGTAATTTAAACGTTTAGTGCCAAAATTACACCATTCGGGACTTGTCCGCTTTTGCGCCAAACCAGAGACAAGAATGAGACGAGCAACTAAATGTAAATAAATTATCCGAGAGAGAGATAGCTGCTGGGCCTTCCTTGTCTGTCTTCAAGGAAGGTAAACGCAGATGGCGCGTGAGTCGACTTTATCGTTTGCCCGCCAAATTCAAATTATATAGCTGTGCTATTTTTGCCCTTAATGTTAGGTACTTGTTTTTGTTTCCTATTAATATAAAATATTGGGGTTTAGTTCAATAATTACACACACCTAATTAAAAATGTAATTTATTTGGTTTTTATAAAGATTTTTTCTTACAGATAACCATGTCAATATTACCTTAAATTATCTGTTGAAAAGCACAAATTTAATATATACACTGTGATCACTAATAAAAGTCAATATTCAAAGTTCAATTAAAGGTAAAAAACCACGGAAACACACAATAAATCACAAAAAATGTAAACAAACTGTCCAAACAAATCGGCCATTGAAAAATATCAAACACAAATATCGAATAACATTTCGGCGTGACTGCCTGCGGCAACGTTTGTCAAGTTAAAAATATTCGATTCATGGTATATTTTCTTCCTCTTAATTAGATGTGAGCCAAAAAGGACATTAAAGTTTACATGCAGAAATTGTAAACAACTTGGCAACCAGGGCAAAGCGATGATTGCTCCATCTACGATAGCCTGCCATGATGAAAGACAAAGACATATTTATTGGAACTTGCGTTAAACCAAGAAGCGATAAATACAATGGACAAATTGTTAGGACCAGTTACTCGTCTCATTGTTGTCTCTGTCCAAACTATATCGTCGACTATGTCCAAAATTCTCATAGCGACGTTAATATGTTTGGACTTGTTCGGTTTTTGCCAAGATCGTTTAATAGGTAAGGTTGCCTCGTAAGCGTTTCAACATGGCGGACCATACGTCACATATGTATTTTGCTCATTATTTAATGAAGTTTTTAACAGTGTAGTTTGTGTTTTTGTCAATATTAAAGAAATCTATTTAAATACTGTTAATTCCAGTTGTTACCGTAACTTCTTTATTTCCTATTAATAAATTATTGAATATTCTAGCTGATTTTTAAATATTGTATATCGCGCTCTTTCGCCCTGATAGCATTATCCGTCTAGACATCCTTGTTTGCTATGTTGGCGCCAATAAAGAACCAGCAGTGCGGTACATATGTGACGTAATGAGGCAACCTTACCTATTAAACGATCTTGGGTTTTTGCCCCAAAATATGTCGTCAGCAATATTTAAAATTCTGATAGCGACGATTCGGATTTGAATGATTTTTGCACCAATGCATGGGCCTTCCTTTAAAGAATACGGCTACGAGAAAATGTTATTTTCGCCCAAAAATGGACTTTTTAATAAAAAAGCATTTCTATAACTTTTTGTGACTAATTTGGGGCAAAACTCGGACAAGTTAAAAAATTTTAAAATCTCCCTCACCTTTGTATTTAAAAAGACTCTTAATAAACCAAATAGTGCAGTCTATAAGAACTGCAATTACCTAATTTTAGGTTCCACAGTCTAGAAACTCTGGGGATAAAAGAACGAACAAAATGGGAAGTTCGGGGCCTGTCCAATTGGACCGTATAGGGATACATACGTGCGGCACCACGAGTTTCTCTGTTGGGAGCTGTAAGAGGAAGGACTATACTGGATTATTCGTCGGAGCAGAAGCCGTAAAAGTATCTATAGAAAAGCGATAGATCTTCCACAGCTCGACGATGGGCAAAGGATCATTAATAAGACGAACATCTCTTCTTTGAATGGCATCAAGAATGCCGAGGGTTGTAGGGGATGCCATTCCCCAGACATGAGAACAATATTCCAGAGAGAATCGAATTTGGGACACATACAAAGTGTATAAATTGGAAGGTGAAAAATACTTTTTGGCTCGAAAAAGAAATCCAAGCTTTTTTAAAGCCGCAGTTGCTATAGATACAATGTGTTTATGCCAGTTAAGGTTATTCTCAAATGTGACGCCCACAAGGTTGAATGTGCCCCCGCTCTGTAAAACCTGGCCACTCATAAGCAAAGGGTGAGTGTTTAATGATTTTTTCGCGACAAGGAACATGATTGTGTCTTGAATGCATTAAATTGAACTATATTTTTGGCGCCCCAATCCAAAATCAAATTGAGATCCTGTGAAAGAGATATCGCCCTGCATTTGCTTTCCAAGCCGGGATGAGAGATTGGTTTAAGAACCTGAAATGTGGAGTGAAGGGTACTATCGTCAGGATAACTATGAATGGGATTAGTTGTCGAAGAAAGAAGGTCGTTGATGTGAAGAAGGAACAAAGTTGGTTCTAGTACTGAACCCTGAGGCACTCCAGCATTAATTTCGTGAAAGCTTGAAGGTGGCCATCAACAATGACTGATATACGTCGATTGGAAAGATAACTAGAGCGCCAAGAGCAGAGTTTAGTTGGAAGACCGTAGAAGGGAAGTTTATTGAGAAGTGCGTCATGCGAGTCCTGGTCGAAAGCTTTAGATATATATATTTAATTTTCTACCCTAAACTGTCCCAAAAACGCAATCCCGGTTGCGCCACTGATTGAACGGTAATATTAGAATTTTATAATAAAGCATGTTTCAAATATATTCTAAAATAGGCAGATCTTACCAAAGCTATGCTAACCATTAGCGATGATGATTATTAATATATGGACCTCGAGCATACTTCCGTTTAAAATGGTCATATACCGGAACACTGGGTTACACCATCATAATTTTAGGCCGAGATAAACGGTGCTTTAAGTAATAATTTGTAGTTTTCATTAAAAAAAAATATTGTGCAAGGTTTTTTGTTTTGTGAAGTTAAAATGCAGACATGACCTTACAAACGTAGTTGTAATAATTTATCAAAGAATTTAGTTTTGTTTTATAGGTTTCATAAACAGAAACAATTGTGTTTAAAATAAAGTATTTTTTTTAGGATTTAGTTAAGAGACCAAGGTATCATCTTTAGTTTATTATAGTCATGCGTCACCTACGGGAAGTCCGGGAAGCCCCGCCTACATAATTTGAATATTGTAAAGTGCCAGTAACATATAGCCACATATAGCTTTTTATTAAAAACGGCGTTGATTGCTCAAATATATTTTTTATAATAGGGTATGCTTAATTTTTGGACAAGTAAACGTTTTTAGTTAAAAAAAAACCTCTTTTAAGACTCTATCAATGGACGCAGATACCCGATAGGTTGAATAACGCTGTTCACCTAGGGTGGACAGGGCCGACCACCAATTAAAACTATAAAATAAAACATTTTAAAATAAACTACACCTTATTACTTGATATCTAATATCATTATCATTTTTTATAATAAAACTAAGTTGATAAAATGTACGTGCCGATAAACTTAAAAAGGAGTCCCGATACGATAAAGGGACTTATATAGTGTGATAGCCCTTTATCCCCCTCGAACAAGAAAGTTCCCGTTGTACCCAAAAGGGCGTATTTTTAAAGATATAAGGACTCTTCCAACCCTTCAACTTGGAAAATAAGTGTAGTGGCGCCATCTGTTGTCGAGTATTTGAACCTCATTCAGAAAACGGTTATTTGGGCCTCATATCAACTCCCGAGCGAAGCCGGGAATCATAGCTAGTATATAATAAAACTAAGTTGATAAAATGTGCGTGCCGATAAAACTTAAAAAGGAGTCTCGATACGATAAAGGGACTTATATAGTGAGATAGCCTTTTATCCCCCTTTGAACAAGAAAGTCCCGTTTTAACCTAAAGGGCATATTTTTAAAGATATAAGGGCTTTTCCAACCCTTTAATCTGGAAATTAGGTGTAGTAGCGCCATCTGTTGTCGAGTATTAGAACTCATTCAGAACAACGGTTATTTGGGTTGCGTATCGAAAGGCACTGCGAGCATGTGTAATAATGGCGCAAAATTTAAAATTTCTATTTTAATAAAGTCCTAAATTACATTTGTTACTATAATAAAGTTATTAAATTTCGTGTATTTATACAGCACTAGCTAACTTTTATTTTAAAGTTAAAGCGACATAATTTTAGTTATTCATTATTAATTTAAAAGATTGCAGTTTCCATTTAAATTAGCCTTTAGTTATACAATTAACAAAGCGCAAGGAATTCTGCTTCTCTCACGGTCAGCTATATGTAGCTTGCTCAAGAGTAGGAAATAAAAAAAAGTTATATACTTATACCTATATACCCCCGACAATAAAATGAAAAATGTTGTTTATAAACAAGTATTGTAAATAATGAGAAAATGTTTTTTAATAACTTTTTTAACTTTTTAAGACATATTTATTTTTTTATTTCAACTACCACGTAATATCATTCAACTCCCGAGCGAAGCCGGGAATCATAGCTAGTTTATTATAAGTCCTAGACATTCAGATTCTTTTAAATAATAAAATTATGGTCAAAGGATTAAAAGGTAAGACCCAACATAAAAAAATACCTTTTTTTTATCTTATTTTTATACAAATATTAAAAATAAATAACATTTTTGTTATTTTTCACATAATTTTAAATGCTAACGCAGATAAACGCAAATATCTGGTTTGGTGCCACCTTGGCTAGAACAATTTTCTCTGGGTGGTCTTACCCGATACCGCAATTTTTTTCTTTAAAATAGAAATTTTGTTTAAAAATTCTGCAAAGCGGAATATTTTATTAATGAATGAATTTTATGAGGCGCGTCAGTATCTGTGACCATTTGGCTAATATTCAACAACTAATATTAATTAATATTTTATTATATATTTTATAATAATTTTATTATTAATTTATTTATTATTTTATATTAATTTAAAATTTTATTAATGTATATTAAAATACAATCAATTACCTACATTTTGATATAAAGATGATAAAAATTAATACTTATGTATTGTACTAACGTTTAAATTTTCACAGAAGAAGAAATACATTAACCTCTATCCAAAACGTTTTTTAGTCATTAAAAAACGTTTTGGATAGAGGACTTAAAGCGGGTTTGTTGAGCGAAAATTAGCTAACTTAGCTTTTAGCTCTAATATTTGATATATAGAGATAAATATCGGAAGGATTTAAGGTTGCGTTTAAAATTTACGAAGGCATCACCCGCTGGGCGGGGCCTCTCGTACCTCCCCTACACAATTTTATCTAAAACCCAAATCTTTAGGACGATATTTAAAAACCTTTTACTATATTTTTTCTGTAGAGAATAGTGTTGACGACTTTTTTAATGTTTTTTATGTTGATTGACGCCATTACGACAAAAGTGTAAATTTTGTTTATCTAGGAATTAACTGCAAAGTTGTTATGTCGGATAACATCTATAAAAGACGTAATAGTTGCAAAATTATCATTTAAATAATTATTGTGGTTTGTTGGATTTACTCTAACTGGTTATTTAATAATTATTTTATTTCCTGTATTTTCGTAATTTAGATAATATTCTGCTCAACTGGGTCTACGGTACAGCCAGTTTGATAAGACCTATAAGGTAGGCAAAACGCGTCACTAGAGAGGATCAGAGTTGGGCAAAATACTGAAAATCGGTATTCGAATACGAATACGAATACCGGAAAAAGAAAGTATTCAAATACCGAATATTTGAATACTTGAAAGAAAAAAGTATTCGAATACATGAATACCCGGAATCGGTATTCGAATACTGCATCCGAAAAGATTCGAATACTACTAAACAAAACCTATGACAAAATTAATTGAAGAGCAAAAAAAACAAGGTCCTTCCCACTGTTTTCCCTTTTTTCCTATTTTTCTTCCCTTTTCTTATTCAAATCATGACAATTTTAGTATTCGGATACACTTTTCGCTATTCAAATACTTGGAACGTCGGTATTCAAATACTCAAAAAAGTATTCGTCGAATACTTTAAAAATATTCGAATACTGAGCAAAATAGTATTCTGTCGAATACCGAATACCAAACACACAAATGTATTCGAATACCGGCAAAAGTATTCTGAATACTATTCAGAATACTGAATATTCGACTCTGGAGAGGATCCTGGTAAATGACAGAAAAGGCAGGAGTTTTTTTTTTTTAACTGTCGAAAAGGGAGATTCCTTTTTTGTTTATATTTACGACAGTAAGAAATTTTTTCCATTTATTTTCTTCTTTTTTCCCATGCGCGAAAGGATATTTTCTGGGATTTTTATTTATTAACCTTTAGGTTACTTATTTACTATGTAAACTTGTTTATACATTTGTTTTTGTTATATCTGGTAAATAAATAGAGACATTTTGCACCTCTTATTTTGCAATTCCGTTGTGGTTAACGTTATTCTGAGTCTGCGCAGTAACCCAAACATGATCCGTTATCGTTATTAACCATACCGGACTCCTTTAATTACGGATGAATACCGAAGAGCTTATCGTTATCGTTATCGTTATTGTTAAACTGCGTGGTTGCCGGATTGTAGAATTTTTAATATCAATTATTTAAGAAGGTTTGGTATTATAAATCCGTATTAATTAAAATATCATTGATACATAGGCTCTAATTAGCGAAAAATCCATAACAAAAATAACATATTCTATATTTTATACTTAATGTTATAAATAAAAATAATGTTTTTTAGTGCCCTGAAGAAGGAAATAAATTTTCCGAAACTAACTAAGTAGAAAACTGTTTTCTTTAAATCTTGAGCCTCTACATATCAACTTGAACTATAAATTCTATTAAGGCTGTCATTCATTGTTTTTTTCACTAGTGTTGTTTAAGGACACATATCCTTAATATTTTTAAGTATCTTATATAAAATTTATTAGTTTTATTTGTAAGGTTTTTTTATCATTTCACTGTAATAAATTTAAGAATTAATGAAGTACCCTGTATACCACTTAATGCATATTGTTTATGTACTCATTAGAGAAAGTGATATCATGTTAATGTGACAGTAAACATTTTTCACCAAAGAAATAACAGATGTGCAGCAGTACTTATATTTTATTTTTTGTTCCGCTTTAGCCCATGAAAGTCAAGTTCACTTTCTATTCGATCAATTAGATTTTGCCTTGATTACCAACATTTGTCTGATCGTTTATACCTACAGGCTATAGGGAATTATAGAAATAATTTTAATATCAATTTATAGTTAATTTCTTATTTAACATAATGCTTGTATATTACATTTTAATTGCAAATTTAAAGAAAAAATACGATAATAGAGAATTATTGTACAGTGAAATAAGGCCAGGCACTAATAATAACGGCCTTATTTTGACATCTGAGCCTGCGCAGATGAAAAGTAGGATAAGGACTTCCTTAGTAAGGATCGTGCCTGGATTTATTTATGTCGGTTTTAGGTCGTGCCTTATTTTGGTCTTATTTTAACTTCGGAACTGTTCGTCTAACCGAACGGCTGCCGACCACAAAATCGAAAAGTTTTTAGAAGTAAAACTACTAATTTGTATTAAACAAATCCCTACAACACAAAACAATAAAGAAAATCCACTAAATTTTTCTCCTTTTTTTTAGGTTAATGGCATTGTCAACATAATTTGCAATAACTCTAAATTATGGGTACACGCACTATTTAAATAAGGCCGGTATTAATAATTCCCGAGCTTAATAAGGCAACTTGCAATAATTCTCTTATATTGTGGGATATTCAGGTTAGGCGCACCTATCGGATAATTTTTGAACCCTTTTGGGGCACTATGGCATTTGCTTGTCATATTTTACTTGCTCTTGTTGCAGTTAGTATTGTAGTTTTATTTTATTTTAAAGATTTTTGGGATGAATGCAATAAAAAAATAAAAAATCTACAACTTGTGTGTGTTTTAGTGGTTGTCATCATTGATTTTGTTAAGAATTCTGCATTAAACAAATATGTACAAAGTCTTGTGTCTGCAGTTCAAGACTACATTGCTAAGAACTTACGTTTCGTGGCTTCATATGAAATCATTTGGAACGCTGATTGTTAATCATTCTTTGTTTTATACTGTATGTTATAGAATGTTATTAAAAAAATTAGGGGAAGATTTTACATCAAAAAATACAAAGAAAAGTTTATAAATACATGGGTCCGAAAATGCATTGTTTCCCAGATACAGGGTGTTTTTTTTTAAATTTATTTGTAGACTTAAAAGCCTCTTTAAGATATAAGTTGAATACATTTACCCATCCAGTGGCGTCTCGAGCGTTACCTCAACAAATTTTCAGACAAAAAATACACCCTACTGATTTTTGTCAAAGTTTTATATTTTATTTAAATAAAGCAAGTAAAAATACATTGTTTCGAGTAGTTAATTTTTTTTTGAATTTCGATTAATTTTTGAGAAATATAATAAATTTATATCCCTGGCTCACTTAAAAAACAAGAGAAAAATTTTAAAAACATATAATTTGGGAAAATTCGTTAGTTTAAATGTAAATTATATTTAACTAGCTATGATTCCCGGCTTCGCTCGGGAGTTTATATGAGACCCAAATAACCGTTGTTCTGAATGAAGTTCAACTACTCGACAACAGATGGCGCCACTACACATATTTTACATTTTTGCCACCCACAACCACCCACTTCCACCCACCCCGACCAAACTCCCTTACTCACAATGGGAGACCAAGGGGTATTTGTAACCACGACGGGAAGTTGATCGGAGTTGCGGATGATAGCGAAAATCGTGGACACACGAACGTACATTAGCATTTTATATAATATATTAGATTAGATTAGATTTAGATTAGGTGTTTGTTATTAATGTTTTTTTGTGTAGTTCAGGGGTATGCAAGTGGATTTTATCTTTTTTTTACTAAGCAAGATTAAAAGCTAAAAATGCTGTGCTTTTACTTGCCTAATCCAAATAAAATATGGAATTTGCACAAAACTATGTGGCGTACATTTTTTTTTCAAAAATATTCATTTAAATTTTGCTTGAGGAATATTTGAGATAATTTTAAAACCTTTTTTTTAAGTTTAAAACCCTTTATCTGGGAAACATTGCATCTTCGGACCCATGTTTATATACACTTTTTTTATAATTTAAACAAAAAAATGTGCTCCCAAGTTTGTTTAACAACTTTCTCTAACACCTTGTTTATGTATATAAGGGGACAATAAATTATTAAAGTATAATATTTAAATAATTGGGGATAGATAATACGTTGTAATTAAAAGCATTTTTTGGTCACACTTAACAACTTAAACGCAAATATCTAGAAAAGGGTTACGCAGAGCGATTCTTTCAAAATATTCCCTTTTTGTGTACAAACCATTGAAGAGTTCGCTGTTTTCCTTAAATGGTACATACAGGGTAGCACAAAAAAATTCGACGATAAAACATTTTTTTTTTTAATTTTTTGTTGATTCTGATATTACGTGTTTTTTTTTTTCAGGTTTTTTGAGGTTAGCAAAATATTGCTACTGATTCCAAATTCTGACACGAATTAGTGCTCGGCGGGTCCATTCCCCAGTCTCATTTTATGCCGCCGCCAGACATTGGGCCAACTACGACAAACTTTTGCAAACACCATTGTGTGGACGGGTAGTTCTGCATTCGTCTTAATTTCTTTTAAAACTTTTTAAACTTTTTTGGAGTCCGCTTGCTTACAAATAGTTTGCCAAATGTTTCGACAAATACTTCGACCACAAGTTCGCCCAATGTATGGCGGCAACGTAATATCGACTAAAAATCCGGGCATGAACGAGCAAAATTTAATAATTTTACATTTTTTTTTAAATTCGCTGCCGTAAGCCAAGTATTTTAAAAACTTTAATTGCATAAAGTAAAAAATTAACACTAATATTTCTTTTACTTTAATTCTTTAACTTTAAATTTTTACTTAAAATTTAATTCTCTACAACATTTACTTATATATTTTTTCCAATTTTTTAAAATAAAGGTACTTTATTCTTAATAATGTTTTATATTTTAAGTTATAACTCGCCCTGTATATTACAAATCGAAGTAAAATTTTATATTTTTTAGTTTTGGATTATGCGATCACTTTTCCCGACAGGACGTTTAAAAATTCAAAAATTTTTGGTCCACTTGTCCTCTTGTAACACCTATTATGGGACACACTGTATGGATCTCAAACGCGACACTAGTATTTGAGATTGGAGAATCGCCGGCCAAGAGGCAAAAATAAATTTAAAACCACATATCACAACTCTACAGAGTCTGGTACTTTATTCTTTTTTATACAGTAGTGATAATCTTTAATAATAGAGACATTTTGCACCTCTTAAAATAACAGACGTTTTTGGCCTCCTTATGGTTATCGTTATTAAACATAACGATTACGTCAGCAGTTTTAGACAGAGATTTTGCAGCCTCTTTTAAGAAATATATCTTGCGTCTGCGCTTTCAAAACATAACCTTATTTTTGCCTGTGGTTCACCCATTTTAAAGTTAACGAAAAATCAGTATTTACTTTTATTCTTCATAAGATATAAATTCATATTTAAATATATGCAAACACTTCTGTTGATTTCGTTTTTTAAAGTAGATGCAAACAATACAGTATAAGCAAAACACAAAAAGTAAGGTTAGGTTTGGTAGTAGAATAAAAAGCAAGTGTGCCAGATTGTAACATCTAAATTAATTACTGATTTAGAATATCCGTAAAAGTGCAAGCCCGTTTTAATTTCTTAACACTATTTGATTTTTATTTCTGCTATAGATTTTTCGCTAATTAGAGCCTAGGTATAAATGATATTTTAATTAATACGGCATTAAAATTTTAACCTTTTAAATAATTGATATTAAAATTTCTACAATCCGGCAACCACGCAGTTTAACAATAACGATAACGATAAGCTCTTCGGTATTTATCCGTAATTAAAGGAGTCCGGTATGGTTAATAACGATAACGGATCATGTTTGCGTTACTGCGCAATCTCAGAATAACGTTAACCACAACTGAATTGCAAAATAAGGGGTGCAAAATGTCTCTAATGTGTATAGTTAGGACCAGATTTTATTTATTCTGAAAGGGTTGCCGCAAAGTATCTAATGTAAACAAACACTTTTGTGAACAATGATCTATTGCATCAATAAATAATACACCCGACGAGTTTATAATTCTTTACGACACGTGTCAGCTGTTATAGCAGGACAGAGACGAAATAAGATGATGTTTTGTAAGTACGTGATATGCGTTTTAGCAATGTTTTTTTTTATTTATTCAAAAGATATGTAATAAGGCTCTGTCAGAGGCTATGTGTTTTCAAAAGGTTTGTTTACTTTATCATGTTTTGTGCACTTGGCGTCATTGCTTTCAGAATGAAATATAGGTGGTTTAGACTTTACCTACTTACTATACCTACAATTTTTACCTTAAATTTTGTATCTTAATTGAAGTCTTGCCATTCCCAATCCTTCGTTGTTCATCGTGCACTCTTGCAATACTTGTTCTCATAACGTCAAAACCACGATTATTTTTTTCAGCACTATGTTTCTCACCAATCACTTTCTGTTTTAAGTTACTATCATTTTTAACTTTTTACCAATTCTTAACGATAACATAATCCTAACCCGAATGTGTCTTATGATATATTTTTCAGTTTTAAGTTTGTTCTTTAACGAATCGTCCTTTTTATAGAGTAAAAGTTTGTTATGTTTGTTATGAGTCCATGAATTGGAATTTTTAATATTGTCCATAAATCCAGTAGAGTTGTTGTAGGGAGATAAGCTATTGGGTTTCATGTTTTGGGAAGTTCTAAAATAAGTAGAATTTATTTTTTATTTCGTTAAATCAAGGGTGTTGAAGAAAACATAAATTTATTTGTTGTTTTTTTTTCTTTAAATTAATTTTAGAATAAAATAGATTTAAAAAAGTGCTTTATTGGACCCTTGTACAGAATGGGTATCCGCAATTTTGATACTGAAACGTAAAACTGTTGGAAAAGCGCCACCCTTATTGTGCCAAGCCTTATAAAAAAATAAAAATGGAATATCCTGTAAACTTTGTTTTTTAGAAGAACACTTTATACATTTCTTTTTAACCAAATTGAATAGTTGTTTCAATTTAAAGTGGTGACAGCAACCCCTAAAATCTTATATAGTAGAGGGATTGCGTAATATTTCAAACGCCATTAAATTTCCGTCACAAAAATAGACTACTTAACTTTTTTGTTTAGTAGGGTGGGGCGGGGCTAATTGAGTTATTTTGCACTTGATCGGTTATAGCTCCTCAAAAATAAGTCTTAATGGCTTATAATGTATACTGATGGATTAGCAATTTATCCCTTATTAATAGTGCCCATAGTAATATCTTTCTAATAAATCAAATTTAGGAGCTACATCTATTTTAATGTAGATATTCAAGTATGCCCAACGTACCCCATAGGTGGGGTAAGTTGAGCAAGGAGTATGGGGCTAGTGGAGCACTTAGAAAGTATACTCAAATCATGGCTTGAATGTTAGATACGTTCAGAATAAAAATAAATTTTGACAATTTGCTTTTTATATTTATAATCTTATAGTGACAAAACAACAAGTCTCATTAATAAGACAGCAACGTACCTAGCTTAGCTTAACTATTGGATTTAATATTTATGAATTTATCTTCATTTTTTAAACTTTTTAAGCAGTTTTATTTTGCTTCTTTTGTAATGGCTTCTGTATCTGTTAAAATTGCAGCTTTTCTTGGACCAGCCTTTGGGTATGGTCGAACTATTTCCAAAGAAAATTTTTAAGTTGGATAGGTCAGCTCGTTTTCTTTGTTGCTTGTATAAAGTTCGGGTTGCAACCTCTTTTAAATCTTGAGAAGACTTTAGTAGTTTTACTGTTAAGTCCGTATCCTAAATAATAAAAAATTTCATACTTAAAACCGTGGAGTTAGTTGGGCAACTGTAGCCTCAACTAACCCCAACTTGAAATTTTAAAGAAAAAGTGAATTTATTAAAAGACCGGTTAGAATTGTATTCAAAATCTTTATACATATTAAAACTGCAATAAATTTACTTGAGATAACACTTACTTGATTAAGAACGGAATACATTTAACTATCACAGATAAAATTTTCCGGTTTGCAATTATTTTACTTTTTTATCACAAAATAAACAATGCGCACGGACACTTTTCTCGATCGCCGCGTCACCACTAGTGGTCGCACAATGAGTTTCCCTTGCGCAAACCCTTCTTTACGCTATTTGATGCTTTCGCGTGCGGTCGATAGTTTTTGAGATATTTTGATTGCCCAACTTACCTCTATGCTCAACTAGCCCCGCCCTACCCTACTTGTAGAAACATAAGAAAAAAAAATAAGTTAGTTAAGATATTAAAAGTTGCTCTAACTAAAATATAAT
>JACEGR010010344.1:0-19542 GCA_014170235.1 Listronotus bonariensis
TTTACGATGTCAAATTTAAGATACTGTCTAATTTCCGAATAATTAATAGCTTTGGTTTTATATTGTTATAAAAACAATACAATTCTAATTTTTATTATTCACTGCACACTTACAAACAGAACCATTAATGACATCATTCTATTGTAAAAATTTTTGATATAATATAATATCAATACTGTTACTTTCAGATAGGTAAATTAATATATCAAAAATGTAAACGACATACGATAAATAAATTTAAGGGAAATCTAAAAATGATGAAAGATTGTTAATAAAATAAATATAATTAAACTGGCAAATTTCCCCACTTTTGGATTTATAATTAAGGTGTCTCCTTTAAAATTTATTAAATTAAAGAAGTTGTTTTGTTTATTTTTACTTTAAAGAGTTTGCAGTGATCACAAATAAGCAAAAAAGATAATTGCCGTAACCTTTACCAATAAGGAATTACTCGAGGTTACTTCAAGTTTGACCCTCTGTCTGACCCACATATAAATGAATCAGAGTAAATTTGCATCATCACCAAAAGGTTTTATTTTGTTTTATATTTTGTTTTAAACTTAGCATATTATAAAAACAAAATAAAATTGCAATTATACGGCTAGAAAGTCGGCATAAAAATTATATACAGGGTATTTCCAAATTCACTACAAATACCGGGTGTCCCTAGCAGCCCATACCTTTTTAATTTTTTAAGATATCAAAATAAAATTTGGTACATAGGTATAATTATTGTGCATTGTTATATGTATTTAGTTGTTTCCTATTACTCGCGACATTAAATTTCTTATTTTGAATGGGACACTCGGTATATTTTTACATAATAGAATAGAAAATGACATTACAACTACAGTATTTTATTTTTTTTTTTATCTTTGGACAAACCACGAAAGCCTAAATACTAACGTACCGTGGGTGTCTTAAGCGAGGTAAGAGGGAGTTTGTTTACACGGGACTTAAATACTTAAAGATTTGGAGGGAAGGAAAAGACCTCCGCGGGCAGCAGGTTCCACAATCTAGAAACTCTAGGGATAAAAGAACGAACAAAGTGAGAAATTCGGGGGCCTGTCCAGTTGGACCGTTAGGGATGCATACGCGCGGAACCACGAGTTTCTCTGTTGGGAACCGTGAGTGGAGGAACTATACTGGACAATTCTTCAGAGCAGAAGCCATGGAAGTACCTATAATAATATAGAGATAAATCCCCCACAGCCCGACCATGGGCAAGAGAGGAAGCCTTTCTGTAAGTGAAGGATCATTAATGAGACGAATAGCTCTTCTCTGAATAGAATCAAGAATGCTTAGGGTTGTGGGGGACGCCATGCCCCAGATATGGGAACAATATTCCAAGGGAGGTAGTGTGTCCCGCTTTTCATGAATACACCCTGATATCTCAGTTATGAATAACGCGATTTTCTTAAAATTTTGGTGGTGATTGTATGTTAGAGAAATGAAGTATTTGGCATAGTGAAAACTTTCATTCACCATTGGCGTGCGGTCTTGGTGGCTAAAAAAGACTTGATTTTTTAGGAAAAGGATATTAGGGCTTATTCAAAAATTTTTTTCTGTCAGATTTAGAATCAGCATCCCCAAAAACCCCTTAATTCATATTTTAAAAATCTCAAGAACTGATTTTAGCAAATAAATAATTTTAAGTAACCTTTTAATAAGTCCTTTATTTAAAACTGTGATATCAAAATTACTAATTGCATCATTTTAGATTTCTGTATTTTCAACATAACTACCTTCTAAAACAATACACTTTTCAACAATTCTTCTTAAATGTAAATTCACTTTTCTTAAAGTTTGGGAGTAATTTCCTGGCACGCTTGCCTGATTCTAATGCAAAGTTCCTGTCTATTTCGCGGCCTAGTAGCATACACTTTATTCTTCAAGTATCCCCAGAGAAAAAAGTCACAAGGGGTAATATCCGGCGATCTGGGGGCCATGGTTCTAACGGAGAATTTCTACCTATCCACTTCATAGGAAAGTTTACATTACCAAAAAGTTAGGAATAAATAACCTCTTAAAAAAGTTAATTAAAATAAATATTTTTTTCTGTTAAAATCAGCTCTTGAGATTTTGAAAATATGAATTAAAGGGTTTTTGGGGATGCTGATTCTAAATCTGACAGAAAAAAAAATTTGAATAAGCCCTAATATCCTTTTCCTAAAAAATCAAGTCTTTTTACCCACCAAGACCGCACGCCAATGGTGAATAAAAGTTTTCACTATGCCAAATACTTCATTTCTCTAACATACAATCACCACCAAAATTTGAAGAAAATCGCATTATTCATAACTGAGATATCAGGGTGTATTCATGAAAAGCGGGACACACTGTATATAAATTATAAGCGGAAAAATACTTTTTGGCTCGAAAGAGAAACCCAAGCTTTTTGAAGCTGCCGTGGCTATAGATACAATGTGTTTATGCCAGTTAAGGTTACTTTCAAATGTGACGCCCACAAGATTGAAGGTGTCTTTGCTCTGTAAAAACTTGGCCGCTCATAAGTAGAGGATGAGTATTTGATGACTCTTTTCGCGACAAGGAACATGATTGTGTTTTGGATGCATTAAAATGGACGAGATTTTTGGCGCCCCAATCCAATATTAAATTAAGATCCTGCGAAAGAGATATCTGCATCGCTCTACGTTTGTTTTTCAAGTCAGGTTTAGTGATGGGTTTAGGAACCTGAAAACTGGAGTGTAGGGTACTATCGTCGGCGAAATTATGAATGGAATTAGTTGTGGACGACACCAACAATGTTGGTGCCAGAACTGAGCCCTGAGGGAGTCCAGCATTTACTTGGTAAAGTAAAACTTGAAGAATGGCCGTCCACAATAACTAATATACGTCGATCAGATAGATAACTAGAGAGCCAAGTACAGAGTTTAGTTGAAAGACCATAGGAGGAAAGTTTATTAAGAAGTGCGGCTTGCCAGACCTGGTCAAAAGCTTTGAATATATCAAGAGCAACGATCTGGGACTCACCTAGAAACTCAGAGACTATACAAACAAGAGTACCTTTTTTTTAGCAAAAGGTTTAAACTACCCAAAAACATATTTTTGTGTCTTCACCATACAGGGCGTAAAAATATTATCAATAATGTGCAAAACTAGTCCGTCCCTGGCAAAATAAAGAAGCGACATAAGTTTCAAGGGCACTATTTTAAGAGGTCTTTACTAGTATGCATCGTACTAAAATATTATCAAATTATACAGAGCGCTTTAAAAGTTATTCACGAAAAATCGATTTCTAGCTGCACCCTTTAGGGGATCATATCTCCGCAGGGGGTGCTTAAACGGAAAAATTTTATAGGAACTTGTCGTGTTATTTTCATCTGTTCCATACGTGTGCGAGAGATTTACCACATTTACCCGGACACCCTGTATATATTTTTTAAAGATCTATCAAAGAGCTTTATAAAGAGTCTACATGTAATAAATCCAATTTTGAATAGTTTCGGAAATATGGCCATCTTTGGGTATTTAATAGATAATTGGCATTTTTAAATAAAACACCCTGTATATTGCATTACCGTTAAATATATACAGGGTGATTCAAAATCGATCACGAAACTTAAGGGGGTGATTCTATTTGACAAAATAAGGGTAGAACTTCATATAAATTTTTTTTCAAAATATTTAAAAAACCCGTTTTTTTTAAATATTTAACACACTGTAGTTCAAAAACTAAGACGTTTAGGACATATGTTTATATGAAGTTTTTTCTTATTTTCTGTTGTAGAATCGCCCCGTAAAGTTTGTCGGTTGAGTTACTGGACACGCTGTATGTATGAAGGTAATTTGATTGAAATTGATGAAAACTTTGATGTCTATTGGTGCCTAAACGGTGAGGTTTACCGACTTTAATAAAGAGTACCTTATGTTTTTAGTTTTTAAAAATGGCGCCCCCAGCTTTGCGATGTCTGTCAAAATAAAAAGTTATGATGTAAATAAATTTTAAGTTTTAGGTAAACTGCCCTCTGGCGGTATTTAAAAAAGTACTTTTGTCTTAAAATTTTAGAATTTGCAAAGCTCGATTTGTGTGCCAAATATCAACTGGATTGGTTAAAAAATAAATGCAATATGGCGAAAAAACCAAAATAAAAATTGAACTTTGACGGCTTGTAACTCGAAAATGAATGACATTTTGAAAAAAATGTATACACATACCAAATGTAGCATTTTCATAAAGCTCTTTAAAATATCTCTTTTATGGTGATGCAATATACAGGGTGTTTTATTTTAAAATGCCAGTCTTTCTATTAAATTCCTGAAGATGGCCATATTTCTAAAACTATTAAAAATTGGATCACATGTGGACCTTTTGATAGTTCTTTTAAAGGGTGATATTATACAGGGTGTTCCATTTAAAACAAAGTACATTTTTTGCAATAAATCGAAATCTTGATCTTTAATTGTTTTTCTGTTTGCTGTACGTTAATCAGTGGAAAAACTACTACAACTTTGTATCTCTAATAAAAAAAAGCAATAGTGCCAACTTAAGTTTGATCACCCTGTATATGTTCAGCATTACATTCTTTTTACTTACTTTTTTGATTTCTGGTTAGTTAACTCTACAAATAGAGCCCCATTAGAAAAAAAAAATGTTTCTCTAATAGGGAAAGCTCAGATAATTTTATAACATGTATTTTATTTAAGAGTAAACAAACCCTTTTATTATTATAAACAAAATTCTATTTGAAAAAGTTGATTCCATTGAAAACTGAACAGATGTTACCATTTCCTCAAATTAACTTGCTAATGCCCCTCATACTGCACTACTACTATAATAAAGTCAAAGTCCAAGAACTGAAGGCCCATTCCAATGAAAATTCATAGTATCAGTCTTACCGCAGACTTGCCTTCGTACCTACCTTCAGGTAGGATCTAATGCCTTGTTTAGACACGGCTAGTAATTTAGTGGAGTAGCAAGTAATTAAGTATTCTCATGGGTGTGGACAGCTACTACACTAAACTACTTTCCTAATTTTTATTGTTAATTATTCGCTACTAGACGAAATTACTAGCCATGTCTGAACAAGGCTTAAGGCAAGTCTCATTGTGAGTATGCCTAAGCTTAACAACAAACTATTACAAAACAGTAAGATTGGAGATATCTCTTCCCAAAGTAATTATTTACTTTCAAAACTTTTATAATAATCCCATGCAAGCCAACTTGTGAAGATCTGATAGAAAACTGTGGCACAATATTGTTAATATATATATTTTAGATGGAACATTCTGTGATTTTCATACAGCTTGTGCACTGTTACTTAGCATTAAGATCAGTTTCAGTATGTCACATATTCTTCTAAATAAAATTATTATTTTCTGCATAGCCTATTTCTATTAATCTGCCCAATGCATAAATATTAGTAAATACTTAATTTCATTATATTATACATACCTTAAATACTTCAGAGAAAAATCCAGAGCCAATTTTTTCCTTATGAAAATCATCAAGTCTATGCAGTGCCGAAACTGCATGTTTAAGTGCCTGACAAGATGAGCCAGTCTTTAGTCGATCAGATCTAGTTTTGGGAGCTTCTGAAAGTTCATTATTTGGACAAAACAACTTTTCATAATCACTATCTTTGGGATCACATGGAAAGTCATAGATACATGAAATTTTTGGGCCGGATTCATTTTTGTTAACAGGGTACATTATATCAGATAGAAAACCTATGTATCGTTAACCAATTTCGTACATATTTCTGTACGATTAATGGATGTTCTATAAGTTCTCTTGTTGCACATACTTTAAAATTTACCTTATTATTTTTAACATCACTTTCAAAATGGACAACTTTCAAAAAATAACAATCAAATAAAAGTCCATATTTCTTGTTGTCAAATGTTATTGTTACCTGTTTGTGCAAAAAGAATTCAATTTTATTGCTTACAAAGTTAAAAATAAATTTTTCCAGACCAAGTAAACAATATTTTCGTGGGTTTATAATTAAATTTAGAAAATTTTGACTGTCATCAGTCCAGATAGTAAGGTGCACAAACTCAGACTTATTTCTCAATATAATAAACACTTTTCACTGTTTTGACTTCTGGAAAACCAATTCACTAATCACAAACTTTAAACTTTAAATTTTATAATTTTTTTAAATCACAAAAATGTAAAATTTATAAATAAATACGACTATAAGCTTTCTCCGATTATCAGCTGCCATATTTTAGAACGCAATAATCAACGACATACGTTTTATATTTTGTTAGTCTTTCACCATAATGAAATGGCATGACTTTGTAAAAATCATGTGATTTCTTCAATCCTAGATTATCCTGGAAAATTGTTTCTGCGCAGACACAGGACTTCATACCGGGATATTTAAAATTTAATAACACTTAATTCAGAAAATCCTCTTTTGAAGATTAAACTTTATTGGATTGCATTATTATATGGAATATACCAAATTAAAATAAAAAAGGAAACCATTACTAAATTTAAGATTCGACGTTTTGTCTTTGAGCCACAATAATTAACTTTGTTTTTTTAAATAGGCGAAATATTTTGTTTTAAACTTAATAAACTTGTATTTTAATTTTAAATTTAACGATATATCACACTTTACATTTATGCGACGTTTCGAATCGAAAATCTATAATTATTCACTATTTAGCCATTACTAATAACGATTTTCCCCACAACGTTCAAGGAAATTTCTATTTGCAGATAAGTAAGCATCCATTTTTTATGACAGGCTACCATAAAGTTGATGGAGGCGTTTGACTGAATTAAATGCTTTATTTTATTATGCTTAAATAAATGAAGGAGACATGAGAAAAATCCCGTCATTGTATAAAGGTGGATTTTAAGAAAAATGTAAATTAAAGTTTATATATTAACATTAAAAATGTAAATAATTTTGAAGAATACTAGTTGAATTTGTAGGTATATAGAAAGTGTGCAATGACCAAAGAAAACCAAATTATTTCATGCCGACGACTTGGAGTCAACTTAGCCCACTTCAGGGATATGTACACAGCGAAAAAAGGGGCGCCCTGCGTGAGGTTTTTCACCAAAACCAAAATCAGATTTTAATTGTAAACCTTCAAATTTAGCGAATGGTTTGTGTAGTTCACTTTCGTCCAAAAATGTGATAACGGTGTTTTTCCCCTGTACCCTTCAAATGTTACATACACTAAAATTATTCTTGTAGCTTGTTATTTTAAATAAATAAATTAAATTGAAAAGATTATTCATACTTACCCTCAAATGGAAATTTCCAAAATTGTTTGGCATAAAAACGTAATTTCTAATGGAAAAATAGTGGATGATGGTTTTTGGTTCGAAACGTAGCTAAAATGTAAAGTGTGATATATCGTTAGATTTAGAATTAAAATAGGAGTTTATTAAGTTTAAAACCAAATATTCCGCTTATTTAAAAAACAAAGCTGATGATGGTGGCTTAAAGACAAAACGTTGGATCCCAAATTCCATCCCAATCATTTTATAGAACAAAAAAAAGTGCCAATGTTAATGTATCGTTTGTTTTAAAACATTTCTTAAAAAAAACGAAAAAGAAATAAAAACTGTTTCGCAAAATGTCGTTTTTTTCAGGATAATTCCGGAACGCTTGCAAATTTTTAAAACGTAATATTGTTAAGCATAAATGCGCAACTTTGCCCCATTTTACCCAACGCTGTACCTATCTCTTACCGTTTTCAAGATCCTAATGGTGTTCCTCGAATTTGTAATAGCCTGTATATATATATATATTATATTTATAATAATTAATTATATAAATTAATTAGTTCCGTTGCAAAACACTTATAGTAGAGGAGTCCACGATGCTAAATGGGGATTTACTCGAGCGTCATAGGGACCTATTGGGTTTCAAAGCTTAGATGATAAAAAGAAAAAAAATGTATACCTTTTCATCGGTGGGGGAACCGGCTATAGACTTTTAAACATGTCCAAAAGATACTATTATTATTTTGGCTTGTGGAATTCGTTCGGGTCATATTGTATTAAATATTTTATGTTATCCCTAAATTATTTTCTTCAAAATTAAAAAAGCTAGGTACTCTGGAAAATGTTAAACTGACGTTTTTTTTTAGCCCTCTGTTTCCTTTACGTTGCTCTCAAATTGTCAGATTAGTGGAATATACACTGTTTAGCATATCATTAACTCACCCTATCTTAATCTGACAAGCTCGACAATTTCTGATGGATATATTTTGTTTTTTATGATCGGCCCTGTACACGGAGCTCATAATTGGTGGAGGTACTTACCCGGGTACAAGCTATCCTACGGTATATTAATCTGCCGCGCTGTAGTAAATCCCAAAATTCTTTTTGGGCTCCCTATCATTAGTTTATAAGGCCAAACCATCCTAGATACAAAAAAAATCGAAAACCGTTAAAGATAGGTATATTATAATGTCAAGCAAAAAAATTCAGAAAATAATGGCGGATCGAAAAATAACAGAGGATAATACTCTTTGGTATAAGCGTCAACGTTGCGTCATTCAAAAGATTTCAGATCATTAGATCTGAAGCAACTACATATGTCACCAAATTAAAAAAAATCCAATGTCCCGTTTTCCGTAAACGCCGAAGGTACCATAGACCGTGATATACTCTGTTTAATATCATTTTTTATCATTTTTACTATACATACTGGATTGATAACTGCAGCTTTTAAATATCTTTAAAAACGTTAAAGCTTAATTTACAATTTTTGGTATTTAAGATGTTTTGACCATGTAAAATTTAGTAGGTTATTAAATTTTTAAAAATATTACCTTTGTTGGTAGCTTAGATATGACCCACTGCACCTTTAATTTTTTTTTTAAATTTTAATTTTACATATATCGCAAATAAGGGTAAAAGATTGTTATATTTTAAGAGTAAACTGATACTGTACCTGAAAACTATTTTACTTTATTTTTTAGGTTCGTGGAACATCTGGCTTATCCATTTCAAAGAAGACATTAACAGTTTGGCTGTAATATAATATAATATATCCTAGCTATATATATATACGTTACTTTAAGGTATTAAATAAAACAATATTAGTATAAATTATGTCCAGAAACCAATAATTGTATATTTATATAAATATTAAAAATATATTAGGTTAATATATTTTTTAACACATAAAGTTTTAAAATTATGTAAAATCTAACCCTAAATATAAATCCAAATAAAATGTTAAGTAGTACGAGCTAACATCTAATATAGATATCCGTTACATCTCGAGAAGCTTGACGCTACCCAATGTGAATACAGAGAAGGTAACCCAACTTTGCTATCACAGTAAAATAGCTGATATATGTGAGGACATTGAAGTCCTTTTATAAATTTTAAATATAGTTTATACAATTGTTAAAGTCTTTTTAACCCACTATTTATTTATAAATATAAACAAAATTAACACCATATTTACGAATCACCAAAGAAATAACGACATTTTTGTATAAAGGATACCCTTGACATCACAGCTATCAACTTTCAAGTGAAAGTTGGGCCACCTTCTCTCTAAGCACCTTGGACGCTACCGGATCACCGAATTAGTGTCGACGCATGAGACACGCAGCCGTGCCTGCAAATAAATACACAGGCCTCCAAAAAAAAATAAGTTTATTTACAAGAATCAGACATATGTATGTATTCACATGTATTTTTCGATGCTGAATCCGAATCCGAGCTCAGGAATGGCCCTACACGTCTGTAATTGGCCCCCGGGGGCCTCTATAGCCCTGAAATACGGTTTCCGGTATAAGGTAGGGTTAAAGGTGCATTCTGAACCCAAAGCCGAATTTGTGATCGACTGGTCTACAGCTAACTGAAATTTCCTGTTTAAGCCAGGAAAATGACCCCTTAGGGTCCGGAAAATCGTGTTTAAAACCCAATCACAACAGTGATATTTTCATGTACATTTGAGTTCTGGACCTTACACTATGCGCAGAAAGTTTATGGCCTGTTGACTTTCTTAGTTTGAGACCGGAAAAATGACCCCAAGGGGCCGGAAAATGGTTTTTTAGACTTTGCAATCACAACGGTTTCCTGGCCCAAACAGGAAATTTCATTTAGCCGTGACCTATCGAGCACAAATCCGGCGTAGACTTTAGAATGCACCCTCGACCCCGCCATATCCCGAAAACCGTATTTCAGGGCCTATAGAGGCCCCTGGGGTCAATTCCAGTTGTCCAAAAAATTGTCTTTCAAAACACATTGCTTGAAGTAATATTCGCAAAAGGCAATTGAGAACTACTAGAGACAAAAAACAACACCATAAATATACAGACTTATACCTATTTGTATACGCAACGAGATATATTAGAGAGGTATGAGTGGTGCTGTAATGTCATGCGGTATAAACGTAAGCGCTATTATGACAGTTAAGTTATGCGCGATTCGATTTTTACCGTCGCTGGTGGCAATAACGTTATCGCATGGAGTAATTTACGGGCTGATGTCGCCGTGTGCTATTTAAAATAGCGAATAGCAATATTTTTCTTTGTTTATTTTTGAGGGTTATATTATTTATTTCGACAATTTATTCAAATGTCTTTGTAATAGAGCCATAGAGTAAAGGTAAACTACTAATCTTTGATAAAGCCTTGCTTCTTTTATTTTGAAATAAATATCGCAGGTGAAAAAGAAACGTAGAGGTTAAGATTCTCGGCCGACAATGACCTGGCTTTACTGAGAGAATGTCTATGTCAAAATTCGTCTGGTAAAGTGAAAAAGTACAGTAAATGTTTGAAATAACGAGAAAAACTTTAGTATTCGCACATTAAAGGATCATTTTTTTTTATTTTGTAAATTCGCAGACAGGTATAATAACTAATTAATCTTTTGTAATACGGCGCCTTCCATATCTCTAAAAACAAACACTAAATACCGTATGCGGTATTTAAATAGCGCCTTACGTAAATAACGAAATTAGGCGGTAACCAAAGTACTTATATCTCTTTAATACGTTGGCAATCAAACAAAGCTCAAAAGCACACTTGCGTAACGTAATTTAAAATTATTTATGCAACCATCTAAACCAATTTTGTTAAGGGTTTGTATCCTAACCTTACAGGTGTTAAACATACGCCCAACAATTTTTTCCAACGGCTTTTTTGCGATATTACTGTGATTCAACTACTGTTTATTACGTGTTTAATTTTACAATAGATGCAATTTGGGATCCAATGTTTTTACGTTTTAGCGTTTAACTCGCTTCTCCGCAAGCGCATTACAACATGGATAGGAATTCGTGATAATTTTTTAAATTGCTTTGTTGTCTCTCAGAAAGGAAAAAAGATATAGGGAGGCTACAGAGGGACATCTATGGGTCTTTAAATCCTAATATTTTCTTTAGTTTTTATACTAGGAACTATAACTTTTGTTGATAAAAAATTAGTAATTTATACCCCACTGATCACTATGACACCTGTAACCTACCAAAGACCTGGAAAAATGCCACAATGCTACTAGATTTCTGGGTATTAAGCTGAATTTATAGATTGATGTTTCTGTTTCCGTTTTCCGTTTGACGTTTTCAGTTAGAAGATGAAACAAAAGCTTTCCATTTGTCAATTTATATTTTCCATTTACCGTTTCCATAAACCATATCAAAAACCGTAACGTCAAATGGCAAACGGTAACAGAAACGTCAATCTATATATTTAGCTTTAAGCTTTTCAACAAGTTTTCTGCAAGACTTTTTACCAACATTATTAAGGGGGTTGCTTATCACTATAGATTTTTATTCGGAAAAAGATTTTTTAAATAATGTATTTTCAAAACTGTTTGATTAGGTAGAGTATTTTTCGCTATTTTCATGTATTTACAACATTTTTGTGTAAGCGGATTTATCTTTATTTCAGGAGATGTATAGGCATTGTCTTTACATAGTATAGGTTTTAAAATCTTATTGGTACAATATAAATATTTTTTTCTGATTACTAGTGCTTTAAGAATAAAGTTAGGGGCTTTAAGAAGAAATTATTTCTGTTTTTTTTTATTTTATTTTTATTATTTTATTAGCAAAAAAACAAGGTTTGGGATTATTTAAAAAAAAGGAAATTCTTAGATTTATAAATATTTATTTTTTTATATTGTCTTTTAATAAAACAATCCTGCATTTCTGCATTTAGTAATAAGACAAGATTAAAAATTATTGGGCATCCTTGGGAAATGGATATTCTGGATGACTTCTAAATCTAAAAAATAAAAAAATATATCTTAACATTATTTAAAAATATATATATGTTTTCATTATACAAGGTGTCTAGTAACTCAACTAATAATTTTTAAGGGGTGATCCTACAATAAAAATTTGAAACAAAAACTTCATATGAATATACAGGGTGTTTCGGGAGAAAAGGGAAATATTTTGGGAACATGTTTAGAAGGCCAAAATAGGAGAATTTAACCCATATGTGTTAATCCGATTCCTAACCGTCTCTGAAATAATCGGTTCTAAAGTTATTTTTATAAAGTTTTGAAGTAATTAGGAAGTGTTGTGTTTTTCCAGTTTGTAGGTATTTTATTAGTTGTCAATGCCTAATTTAATTGACTGATAGTTTTGACAAGCTTGGTTGTTAGTTTGATTGATTCTGGGCGTTTTGAACCGAAAAGAGAAAAGGTTTCATAAGTCATGCCTAACACATTCAATCAGGGGGAGTATGCTGCAGCTTGTATTAAAGTTGGTGGGAGTATTTTCAAAAACTAACCAGAACTAGTGGAATTTTCCTGTTTTAGTAGTATAGTTTATGTTGATTTTAAAATAAAAAATAGTTACAAAAAACTTTAGAAATAATTATTTCAGAGACGGTTAAGAATTGGAATAAAACATATAAGTTAATTTCTCATATTTTGACCTTCTGAATGTGTTCCCAAAATATTTCTTTTTCTTCTCGAAACACCCTGTATGTAGGTTTTAACCGTTGTGGTTTTGAACTACGGGATGTTAAAAATTTTAGGAAAATATTGTTTTTTTTATTATACCAATTTACATATTTTTAAAAAGTTTGGGGAAAGCTCCCTTGGTAACAAAAGAAATTTTTTGTCAAAAAAATACCAGGGTGTCCAGGTGAATATTTTTTAAAAACGCCATTGCATTTTTTTAAATATATTTTTTTAAATTTTCATTTACTTGGAAATAAATTTGGATCCTTGAATTTTCCTAATTAATGTACGATTATTGCGCAAATAAATAAAAATAATTTCTCGGTGGTCATTATCTATCGTTTTATCAAATCCTGCGGTAAAAATCACCTTTGGTATTTATTCATTAAAAGGAAAAAGTACAAAAATTGAATTCGTTCCAAACTGAATAAAAATTTTAAAAAATATTATATTATATAAAAATTCAGGGCCGTACCATTGTTTTAAAAAATATATATTTACCCTTATGGACAACACTGGTAAAAATAAATTTTTATGTTGTATGCCAAAAATGTCATCTAATACATAGGAGGCGTCTCATAATTTTTTTTAAATATCTAAAATGGTTTTAAACTTAGTATATAGAACAATATTTCTTTTTACTTTTAATACCCCAAAGTTCAAAAACTATGACGTTTGGGACATATTTTTATATGAATTTTTTTCTTAATTTTTATTGTTGAATCACCCTCTAAATTTGGTCGGCTAAGTTACTTGACACCCTGTATATTATTATTATTTTTCATATTATAATAAAGTTAATAATTATTTAAGCAAGAAGTCAATTCAGATATAATAACAAGGTTTAAGTGTGTAAAGTTTTTACGCCTACTAATTTTTGGAGAGCTATTTGTAGTACTACATCCAGGTGGCTATAATCCTTAATTTATGACTTTATTTTTAAACCGATCGCAAGTAAAGTAATATCGTACGAATATTCAAAAAATCCTTTATTCGAAAAGTGTTGCCATTTAAAAATAATAGTTGGACACGAAAATGTCAATTTGCCAAATTTTTTAAGTCGTATTAAAAATTTCCATTTAAAAATTTAAAATTGGAACCATTTTCGGTTAAACTGGAATGCCTGGAAACTGAAAAACAGGCGAAAAGTCTCCTTTCCGATACCATTTAGCTATACGATGTCTCATCCTAATATGTCTAATACTCTAGGAGTTATTGCTTGTCTAATAAATTCGTTGACATTCGGTATGCCTATCCGTTCCGTAAATCGACGTCTTATAAGAGGAGCTCACGGTGATCGTAACATATATTAACGAGACGTACAGTGAGAATCTACATAATTAATTTATATTTTTGCTTATACAGGCTGTTACAAATTTAGGGAACACCATTAGGATCTCGGAAACGGTAAGAGATAGAGGGTTAGTTAAATTGTGACAAAGCTGCGCATTTTTATGCTTAACAATATTCCGTTATAAAAATTTAAAAATTTGCAGCTGTTCCGGAATTATCAAGCAAAAACCGAAATTTTGCAAAACAGTTTTTATTTTTTTTCGGTTTATTTGAGGAGATATTTTAAAACTAACGACACATTAACATTGCCACTTTTTCTGTTTTATAAAATGATGCCACTAAATTTAAGATCCTACGTTTCGTCTTTTAGCCACCATTATAAACTTTGTTGTTTTTAAATGGGCGGAGTATTTGATTTAAACTTAATAAACTCGTAATTTAATTCTAAAACCAGCGGTATATGACACTTTACATTTGTGCGACGTTTCGAACCAAAAACCAGCATCATTCACCATTTCGCCATTACAAATAACGATATTACCCTAAACATTCGGTGCAATTTGCGTTTACAGGTAAGTATGCATCCATTTTTTATGACAGGCTACGATTAAGTTCATAGAGGCGTTTGATTAAATTAAATGCTTAATTTTATTACGTATAACTAAATGTTTGTAAATTAATTATAAAAAAGAATAAAAAATGAGTAGTAATAAAAATAAATGTATGCATATCTACCCACAAATGGAAATTTGCAAAGTCGTTTAAGATAGAAACGTAATTTTGAATGGAAAACATAGTGGATGGTGTTTTTTTGTTCCAAATCTCGCATAAATTTAAAGTGTGATATATCGTTGTATTTAGAATTAAAATACAAGTATATTAATTTAAAAAAATATTCTGCCCATTTAAAAAAACAAAGTTGATGATGGTGGCTTAAAGACGAAACGTCGGATTTTAAATTAAGTGACTTCATTTTATAGAACAGAAAAAGTGGCAATGTTAATGTGTCGTTGGTTTTAAAATATCTCTTCAAATAAACCGAGAAAACATTAAAAACTGTTACGCAAAATTTCGGTTTTGCCAGATCATTCCGGAACAGCACCAAATTTTTAAAATTTTAAAACGGAATATTGTTAGGCATGAAAATGCGCAACTTTGCAATAATTTAACCAACCCTGTTTTTCTTACCGTTTCCGAGATCCTAATGGTGTTCCTCGAATTTGTTACAGCCTGTATAATCTACTTACTGTTCCATTTTACCCTTTCTTCCTACTTCCCCTTTATCAAGAGACTCAAGGGCTGTAATGTCACCACTGTCCAAATTAAAGTCAAAAATATTAAAATTTTCCCGAAGCCTTGTTGGGTTAACACTCTTGGGTATTACTGCAATATTCTTTTGTACCAGGAATTTTAGCAAAACTTGGGCTGTAGATTTGTTATGTTTTTCAGCAATTTGTTTAACCATGGGATCATCTAATACACTGTGGTCTGTTGAACTCCGAAAACTAGAATTTAACAAAATTGTTTTATTTTTAGGCAATACCGTATCATCCACTGTGTTAGACTAAAGCCTAGGATTCCATTTCGTAACCTGGCGCCACAAACAAAAAAACCAGTTTAAAAAATTTAAGGTTTTAATGCTAAGAAAATTAAAGTGAAATCCTGAATAACAGAGTTTACTTTAGCCCTTGTTAGGTCTTTTGAATATGCCAAAGCGGTAACTACTTGTGTGCAAAAGGGTATAACTGTCTTACGTTTATTTTTATGTTAATGAACTATTGTGCCAAAGGATATAAACTTTATTTAAATGTGTGCAGAGATATAACTCGAGATATCACCTTTGGCACTCTCTTTTTGCTTTCGTGGAAAAAGCCACAAGTACAGTTATCCCTCTTTTCACAATCATGTTTTTTAATGTGGGCGAATTGTATCGCTTTGCACATTGTTTTGTTTACTTGAATTACATAGACACGTGCTTCAGGGTTGTGTGATTTTTACATTTTTGAAAATAAACTTTAAACAACAAAAGGAATAACGTAAGAGCAAATACATTTTTTCCTTCCTTTATTCGCCTAATAAACTTTTTTTTTCGTATTATATAGTAAAATATAATAGTGGAATAGTGAGGTTATGAGTTCTAAACAGAAGTGACTTTTTAGCAAATTTGCGTGCCAGAGCTGGCATTGGGCAAGGTAAGAAAATAATACTAACATATTAAATTAGTGTGTTAAACTCCAAGTAGTAATAAAAGTGTTTTTGTGTCTTTAATATTGTTAATTAAAATGTCCCCTTTACCACCAAAATATGTTAGGACTTAACTCTTTATGCACGTTTGTCTGTCTTAAATTTTGAATAACCACACAAAAACTCCAACAAAATAGTAAGAACCTTGTAGGTATATTTAGGGTTTACATAAAACAAAATAACTTAATAAGCCGTTATAATAATTTCAAACTGATTTTTTTATAGATTCAAGCTCAACAAACTCAGCTCAGTGTTCAAACTTTATTGACGATGCAGTACGAGCTGAAACGGGGTGTTCGTCTAGCTTTTTTGGCTAATAATAATGGTAAGATTTTTAAAAATTAAATGTTCTAAATTTTTGGACTAATCAAAAAAAGTTATTTTGGAAAGTTGATAAACCATACCAATATATTGTTTAATTTTTGCAGCTTTAATCTCACTGGTCAACACTGGTCCATATTCAGATTTTATGGAAGGCGCTGTTCAAGCTGAAAAAGGGTGTCTGTTTAATTTTCCTGCTGCTAGTTATGGTATAACTAAAATATTTTTGAAATTTTTCGACTTGCTAAGAAAATTTTTTTAAACCCAATAAGACGTTAAAATATTGTTTAATTTTTACAGCCTCAAGCTCACCGAACTCTGTGCCATGTTCAGATTTTATTGAAGAAGTATTACGAGTTGAAACAACCAACGGCAAGGGTACGACATTTTAAAATAATTTGTAAATTTTTAGCATTTGTATACATTTTTTAAAATTTTATGATATATTTTAGTATTGTTTTTTTAGATTCAAGCTTACTAAGTTTAACAGAGTATCCGGCATTAAATGAAAATTTAAATTTAGGCAAAACTGAAAACAAAAATTTTCTGGAACGTAGTGAAAATAAAGACAATCGTTATTTAAGCTGCATGGAAGAAAATAACATCTTTGATGATTTTGAATGCGACGTAGATGATAGCGATAAGGACAAAGATTATGTTCCAGAAGAAAACTCAACAGATTCAGAAGACTTAAACTTAAAGGTACTCCAAAAAAAAATTAAAATGCGTCAGAAAAAACTTAAACAGTCTAGCCCATCATTGGCCAAAGTGGCAGTAAATGAAAAGAAAAACAGACTGTTTAAAGGAGACACAAGAAAAAGTCGACAAGAGAGAAAGAAAAAACGGAATTTAGGACAGGAGTACAAAACTAAGTCAGGTAAAGTTATAGCCAAGCGTCAGCATAAAAACTTGGATAGTTGTCGAAAAGGTTGTATGAGAGTTGTAAGTAAAGAAATTCAAGCAGACATTTTTAAGGAGTATTGGAAAAATGAAAACCATAATAAGAGGGTTTTATACACTGCTAGTTTGATTAACAAATTTAAAAAAATTCTCAGAAAACACAACCGCAAAAAATTCGCAATTGGAATTTTAAATATCATATTAAACACGATGGTAAGCTGATTGAAGTATGTAAAGCTTGCTTTCGTAAAACCTTTGATATATCAAACAAGTTTATAACTAATGTTATAAAAAAACCATGAAATCAGGATTAACAAGTGACGATCAAAGAGGTTGCCACGAACCACCAAACAAAACAAGTGGAGCTGATATAGAAAAAGTTAAGGAGCATATTTTATTGATTCCTGCATATGAAAGCCACTACTGTCGGGAGAAAACTGGAGACCGAAAATTTCTTCCTTCTTTTTACACTCTTGCTCGACTTTATGACGAATACAAATTATGGCTTGGAACAAAAAAACCAGTAAGTCGCAAAGTCTATGAGACCATTTTTCATACAATGAATATAAGCATCAAAAGTTACGCCAAGGACACTTGTCAAAACTGTGACAAACTAAATCAGTTAATCAGTAATCAAGCGCAAAATTCAGCAATACGAAAAGAACTGCAGCAGGATTTAGAAAATCATCAAAATGATGCAGAAGCTGCATATGAAGCCAAACGAAAAGATATAGAATCCAGCAAGAGTGACGAGTCAAAAGCCGTATATACGTTTGATTTACAACAGTGTTTACCCACGCCAAACATTAGTACTTCAGTAGTATTTTATAAAAGGCAGTTATGGACCTATAACCTAACGATGCACGAATGTACCAGAGGTACTACAAATTGCTATATGTGGTACGAAACCGTTTCAAATAGAGGTGCTAACCAAATTGCATCTTGTTTGTTTAGGGAGCTTCTTTCTCTACCAAAGAATATAAAACATGTCACTCTTTATTCAGATACTTGTGGTGGCCAGAATAAAAATTCCCACATGGTGGCAATGTTTCTTATTCTTATGCAGAAATCCTCACTATCTTGTGTCGACCATAAATTCTTAATTCCCGGCCACACTAGAATGGAATGTGACTCTGATCACTCAGTCATTGAAAGAAAAAAAAACAAATATAGCGCCCCAATACATCACCCTCGTGATTGGTACCAATTAGTTCGGTCATGTGGTAAGATAAAACCTTTTAGAGCTATTGAAATGGAAAAAAAAATTTTTGTTGACTTTGCAAATGTTTTAAAAAAACAATTTCAACTTCGAAAGAATGACGAAGAAGGGAATCGATTTATTTGGAAAAACGTAAAATGGATTAGGTATGAAAGAACTTATGGAATATTTTTATATAAAAATTCTCATAGTGAAAAAGAACCATTTAAAACTATGAATTTTCAAAAAGAGGTAAAAAAACAATCGAGGAATTACCACTGTGCAAATACCCAAATCCCATAACTGAAGAGAAAAAAAAATAACTTACTTGAGCTCCTTCCTTACATCGATGAAATATTTCATGATTTTTATAAAAACTTGCCAACTGCAAAAGACCTATTGGAAATATTACCCGATATTGAAGAAGCTGAACATCCGGAATTACCCGAGTAAAAGGGAACAAGTTTTAATATCTATTGTTTTTGTTTGTGCAAAAGGGTATAATTTACTTATTTTTAACGTAACTTTCTGTTTAGGTTTGGTATTATTTTTTAAACATTTGTATTCTTAAGGCTATACATTATTACAGAATTTCTACTGGTTAATTTGTTTTAATTGATTTTTACCCAGCCTCTATTTTAAAATAGATGTTTAACGTCATGCATAAAATATTTCAAACGATTTTATCTCAAAACTAGTTTTTAGGAGTTGT
>JACEGR010010345.1:0-19541 GCA_014170235.1 Listronotus bonariensis
CATTTAATAACAATCACAGAATAAACTGATGCTTCAAGTATTTTAGCAAAGGAAACATCTTCTAAACGCAAAATAAAAGAAAGTGCGTACATATTATTAAATAAAGATAACTGTGTAGCATCAATTTCAGTTAATTTAAATAACACTTGGTTGCCTTTGCTGGATGCTGAAGTATCTGTCAGGAAAATTAAAAATCAACTAACTCATCATCTTTTGTATTATAAATAGTAAAAAGCTTACCAGTTATGTCTATCACTCATGACACTAATGTCTAAAATATTTATCAGAATTTCCTAAAGTTCAAAGCCTAAATTTTTAAAAATTTAAACTTAAATATTAGTTAACTTTTAAATTTTTATTTTTACTTAGTTTCTTTATCGAATTTCAATTAGAATTTTCTTGCATAGAATGTATAGCATATCTTCAATGTTTAATATTAATTTAGGAATTTTTTATTTTTGAATCAGTCTAAATTAAAATAGACTAACTTATTCCCCTAATGCTATATTCAAATCCACCTTAATTAGATAAAACAGTGACCACAAATTTGCATCTGGACATTGAGATTAATTTTGCACAAGATTAATTGGAGTTCTGAATCAAATTTTAAACACCGGAATATCGAATACGCCGAAGATTATTAGATTAGTGTAGTTTTTGTCCAATATCCATCCAATGGTCCCCATGGACAAACTTACTAATGAGGCATTGTAGAGAAGTTGCAGGCAATCGTTCGTTTGAGTTCTAGTTTAGTAGGAGAAGGTTGTGTAAAATGACAGAGTTTTATAAATAATAATATGCTACATTTAGATGTTCAATTGTCAGCTTTATTAGACCAGTAGCGGGATCCTGTGCTTCATAGAATCTCTACACCTAGCTTTCTATCGTAGATTTCTCACTGACAAGTCGATAGTTACACTTTTGGTACTCTGTGTCACAAGAGACAAATACATCGGAAATGTTCGTAAAATGTCTATATGTGTAGTAATAATTTTCTGTTTAACTGTGCAAGATGAAAAAGGACACACACACAGCTATTGCGGAAATTAGATTTACGGAATATTATTATTAAGCAATTGAGATTTTAATTAATTTTAAAAGCGCAAATTCGGTACCCCTTTGAAAATAATACAAAAACATAAAAAAGGCCGCCTGCAATCGGACTATTTTATACAAAGGCGCCGCTATCCTTTACAGCGACGCGCCGATACACTATGGGATAGAAATCCATTGGTTTTGGCACAAAAAGCAACCTTTCTTGAAATTTTAATTTGGTTCATGCTGTGTATTTCAAAGTAGATACTCCAAACTACATGTACGCGAAATTATGAAAGATATGACGACTTTATTGGGGTAATAAGAAACCTTGAAAATGTACTTTTAAATAAACATAAATATACAACATTTAATCTACTTAGTTTATTATTAGCCTTGTTTACTAAAAAAAGTAAAAATAGTTTAAATAATAAGAGCTATTGTTGTGTTTCCGATGTAGTCTTGCGAAGTCTCGCTACTTTTGTCAAAGATTTTTTTTACCTTTGTCTTTTATCAGTTTTTGTACTTACAATCTGCCTTCCTACTTTTTGCTACATTCTGAGTGTAAGGACAGATACAAGATTTTTTTATAATTTTACAAGGTTTTCCATTTTAAAATTTAATATGTTTTGTCCTACACTGTATATCCTAAAAGATAAAAGCATTCTGATGAAAGATATGGATTCTACAGAATCTACCCAACAAAACAGTGTTTTTATTTATTTTATACGTTAAAAAATAAAAAGTTGGAAGATGTATCTCTATTACGCTTCTAAGAATAATTTAAAATTATTTTTAAGATTTGATGGTCATATTTCCGAAACTAATTGAGATAGACACATCAAATGTAGAATTTTTTTAAAGCATTTTAAAAGATTTTTTTGGTGGTGATATAATATTCAGGGTATTCCATTTAAAAAATCATACCTATTCTCGTACCCTGTATATCATATGAGATAATAATCATCGGATTACTGATTAGAATACTACCGAATTAACCAAACAAGCTGACATTTTAGTTTATTTTGTACCATAAAAAAATAATGTTAAGGGGGTGTAAATTTATAATAACATATAATAAGTTTTAGGTTTCAAAAAGCATTTGTAATAATTTATAATATTTTTCCAGTAAAAAGCACCTTATTTTAAGTTAGATTGGTAAGTTTCAGAATTTTGACCAAAAAAATTAATTTCTATCCCATAGTGCGATGACCAGCTGCATCAACCGGCATATCATAAAAGAAATATAGCAAAGGCGGCCGCGAAGACAAGCATGCCGATTTATTTGCTTTAAACTTTTTTGTGATTTTTTTTTTTTCTTATCAAAGAGCACCGAATTTACATTTTTAAACTCCACAGAAAGCCTATCAACTACATCCAATATGGCGGCGCTACTAGTCAAGTAGTGTATAATAAACTGTCGTTCCTTAGTACTTAAATATTTGTTATTGGGCATGTTTATCGTAATCAAAATATTTTTTTATGATATTTAATCGTAAAATATTACATATTATACAGTGTGTCCGATAAAGTTGAAACCATATGGAAAACTTTTTCATTATTCGTTTTCGAAAAAAAAATTCTTTATACAAAGTTCTGCATGGTCTAAAACTTCATATGCAATTATTAAATTTTAATTTTCTTTAGTCTTATACGAGATATGTTAAAAAATAGAATTTTGCTCAAGAGTAAAGTACCTTAATTTTTGACAAAATCAGAAAGTGCTATTAAAGAAAGTTGTTCAGAATTAATGAGCATGTACAAATATGAAATTACAGCAATTAAGCATAAGCATTCAGATTTGGTGAAAAACGCTAAAATTGTATCCTGCCAGAAAAGTAATAATAATTTATATGGAAGGAATTTTTATACTAAACTGCTGTAACTGCATATTTGTACGTCTTTTTTTTACTTTTTAAAATAAAATTTTTTGATATTAAAAACTAAGGTACTTTACTGTTTAAGCAAAATTTATATTTTTTGACATATCTCATATAGGATTTAAAAAATAATAAAATTTGATAACTGCATATTGACTGAACTTTTTCCCAAAATGAATAATAAATAAGATTTCTATATGGTTACAACTCTATCAGACGCAGTGTATAATCCAGTTAATATTAATCAGTATTAATTTTTAGGTAAGTTAAAACATTTTACACTGTTTTTGTTTGAACATGTAGACTGATAAATTTTAAAAATTAGATTTGATAATTTAAATAAAAGTTCTGTTAGACTATATAATTTGATAGTCATAGTTTTTGACAATTATGTCCCAAAAATAAATTTTAATCTACACCATTGATATTGACTAAGAGACAGTTCTATGGCAAAAACTGATGTTTTGGTTAATAGTTTTTCTATAGTCATATACATATAAGCTGCACATATCACAACGTCATGGTTAGGGTAGCATAATCCACCCCTGTCGTTTGCAGAAATAAGAGTAGTTGGATCCAAACTGCCAGTGCAACTTATATACATTGTTTTAGAATGAAAAATTTTATTGTAAAAATAAAGACATTTTAACAATTTAAGATTAATTCAGTGACCTATTTTTTTCTTCTGTGTTACACTTTAGTAGTAAAAATTAAAAGGTACCCACCTGGTTTTAAGCGTGGCCTGTTCAATGGTACATCCAAAATATCCCCTGTATTAGTATAAAATTTTGTACTGCGTTCTATATCGTCACTTTGAAAATGTAACTTATAAACCTACTAAGAACATAGACAACTTTATATTTTTAAACAAAATACAATTAGGATCAATTATACCTTATAGAATGTGTTGTTGGAATAAAATTCTCCCTACGAATAGCATGTATCCATTTGTTTTTAAAATCTTCATTTGAGGGAAAAGAAAAACTGAAACCGTTGAGCCTTTACTGGCACTGGTACTCTTACAAAGAGGCACACAACAAGAGTACGGCATTTTCAAAAACTTCATAATTTGTTAAAAAACAGAAATTTACTATAAATTTAGTATATAACCTGTCGTCTTTTGAGTGTAAAAATCGCAAAGAAAATCACAAAAAAACACTAAACACTATACTAAGAGGGTCCTTTTAGTTCACTAGGCCAATAAAAAGTTAATAACACAATGTTTTAATTAGAAAAAAACTGGTTTAAACGGATGTAAACAACCACTTGTTGATACACCACTACACAAACATCGACTTCAAGCAACAAAGTGGAAGTGAGGTAGAATGAAGTCGATTTGTAGAATACTGGCAGTACACGGAGTCCCGCTGCAGGGCTGAATCCTATAAAAGATGTAAAAGTGAAAAAAAACTGTGGGATATACCCCATTAAAAAAAAACTAGGGAATATAACAAAAATTAAAGGAAAAAATAAATTACGGGCAATTCTAAGGTCGACAAGGGGGAGAGGGCTGGGGGTTTTGGGAAATGAAAATACTGCTTTTTTTCAATATCCGGACAAAACTTAAAGTTCTATGAAATAAAGTTATAAGGCAAAGTTGTAGGCAATAAAAAGATTTACAACTTCTTGCCCTTACGCTTTTTTAATATTACCTTAAAATTTATATAGAAATTTAATAACTAAGTTTTTGGTTTTTTATTTTTGTCTTTTACAAAAAACCAAATTATTTTTGCAAAATTTTTAACAACTTACTTTTTTGCATGTCCTAAACACTGTACTTCTTTGGTTTAGTAATATTATTTTTTTTTACATTATTTCTTGACTTAATATCGAAAAAGGCGCCCTTGCACTTCAATCCAAAAATTCACATGTCAAAATATCAGACAATTTCTGAAAAAGTCGATTGTCGCTTTGTTCGTTAAAATCTCTGCTTTCTGATGGCGTAAAAATATAAGTACATTACAGTGGGAAATGTTGTAACAAAATGCAAAACTTCAAATTCGGATTTTTTTTAAATCATTATTAGGGTCGATAATTAAAAAAACAATAGAGTGGGACCAGAACTAACCATGAACTAACTAAAACTTGAATCCGGATTTTTTTAATCATTATTAGGTCGATAATTTTAAAAATAAAAACAATAGAGTGGGATTAAGCCCACTAAAATTTGGTAAAAATAACAGAAACTATGGAAAAAAATAAATAACGGGCGATCTTTAAGTTGAGAAGTGAAGGGGGTGAGTTTTTAATGATAAAAACGGTCCTATAAAAATTCGTTTTCTGAGAAAAAAATTCTCACCGTGGTAATATATATTTTTTAAACCATCAGAAAATAGCAAATAGCACACTGATTTCATGCGATAGAACAATGCGTTATATCACACTAGTGTTGCAAAGTACTTTACAGCACTAGTGTTGCAAAGTACTTTACAACACTGGTGTGATACATATTATGATGTCATTCTAAAACTGCTATTGGTTTTGCAAGTGACATATTTATTGTAGTGACAGTAAAGAAACTTTTTATTTACCTCAAACGGTAGAACCCAAATTAGCGAAAATTATCTTATTTTATATTTATTAAATAATTAAAATAAACAAAAAATAGACATAACCAGCAAAAACGTCCACTGACTGGCACAGTGTCATGCATCTTACATTTTATATTGACTAGGTTTTTGTATATATGAATGCTACAGTTGATTGCTAAGCGTTATTGTCATACAATGTAATCAATCTGAGTGACCCGGAGCATTCCTGTTATTGGCGATGCTTTTGACTTTTGTGTATTTTGAATAGTTTACTTTTATGAAGATATAGTTCTTAAAAATGTGCATTAATGGCTTTACATTGTTAGCACAGCTAATAATACATATTTTTCTGTAAAAATATGAGGGAAAAACTGTTATTTTTACTTAATTTTACATGTGATGTTCAGTTTCATTAACTCGTTTTTACCAATTTTACTCCCACCCAGCACCCTTTTCACTCCCGATCCGTAAGTTTATTTACTGATATTTTTTAAAAACGGAATATTTTGGATATGCACCACTTACGTTTTATTTAGAAGAGTGTCTAAAATATGTAAAGAATCGATAATTTTTAAAAACCTTTATAATAGCAGAAACCGTATTAAACTATTAGCGTTATTACCTAACAAACCATACACTTTGTTGAAGTGAGGGCCTTTTAAAATCCGAAATGATAAAAGTTATATAATGCTTCTAGGTAGGTGATTTTCGATGTAAAAATATTGTCAAAACAGTATAATATAGCAGTGAGGAAAGTATATAATCACACTAGTGTTGCAAAGTAAATATCACCCTAGTAGTTGCAAAGTTCTCAATTATTTTTTATTTCTTCTGAACGAGACAAACTTAATTTATTTATTTTTGGTGAATGAATCTGACGGTCGTAGGAAAATGAGTGTATACTCGTGGGAAAATGACTTTCTTGCACACTCGTCAGGGTTTGTCGCACTGGCTTCAACGCCTCGTGCTGCAATATTCCGCACTCGTGTGAGATTAGTCGTTTTCCACGCTTGTAATGTCAAAATATTATGTAAAAATAACGTAAAGAAGTTTCAATACAAAAGTTGTAGACATTTTTATTACCTAAAACTTTGCCATTTAACTTTTTTTATAGGACTGCGAAAAACCGTTTTTACCTTTAAACCCCTCCCCCATTACTCCTTCCGACCTCAGATCGCCCCCACTTTATTTTTTCTTAAAATTTTTGTTATCTTTTCTTTCTTTTACAATGGGCTTTTATCCTACTATATTTTTGCGTTTAAAAATTATTGACCCTGCACTACAGGGTTCTTAACTCTTTTATACACGAAATACCTTTGCTCCTGAACAAGGTACAAAAATAAAATTAAATTAAAAATAATAACTTGTATACACTCTTTTTATTGACAGTACCAGTTACTATACAAGGTGTTTCAAAATATAGTTTATATTTTTAAGTAGGTTTTTTTTTTAATGGAGATCTGAAAAATAAAACGGATAGCTAATAGAAAATGTTCCCCATATATTTTCAATAGACCTGCGCACGAATTTTTGACCCCACACCGGAAGAGTTGCTGTCCACCTTTGCACATGCGCAGTTCTCATAAAAAGCTAGTGTTTTTCAATTAAAATTCAATATAGTGTTGGCAACATTGACTAAATTTGCAAGTATTTTTAATAAATATAGTAGGTTGCAACACTGAAAATATTTACCTAAGCAGCGACAGGGCCACACCTCATCATAATATAGTTGATAATTTGGGATTTCCCGATCGTAAAATCCAGGTAAAATTGACGCCGCCGGCCGCCCAAAGCCAACCTCCCATCTACGGTCCACCGTTATTAGTCATTTGGTATTCGTCTTTTCATTTGTGCTTTGTAAGTCTTCGTGTTTTTCAGTGGTGTTTTTAACTTTCGTTTATTTTAGTTTTGTTAAACCAAAACTAAATAATAAGTAATTGTATAGTGTTGTTTTGCAGAAATTGGAAGGTTTTTCTTGTGGTTTTGATTACAAATATGAGGTCAGTTTGGCTCTAACCAAAAACATTTCAGCATAAAATTTTCTAAGATCACGAACATTTTTGCAAACGACTAAAGGCAAAAGTGAAAACTTGGTCAAATCAAATGAGGGGACGGCGTTTACAAATGGCACAACACGCCAAGTTTAACTGAACGAAAACTGCTACGGCAGCGGGAGTGAAATATCAGTTTATAAATTGAGATTTATTCCTCAAACTAGTTACACCAAAACTAATTGGTTTTATGATAAAATAAACCAAATACCAATCATTCAGTTTTGTTGTGTCAAAGTAGTTTTAAGAAGAAAGATAATAACGCAAAAATATCGTGCAGTTTTGGGTTAAGTCAAAGAGGGTCCAGCAAAAAACGGAATTCAAATTGAGATTAGTGCTTCAAAGCACTCTCGTATACTAAATTATACAAGACGAAAAATAGTACCCAATATCTAAACCGGTTTAATTTTTAGGGACTTGTATGGAAGACAGTACAAACTTAAAATAAAATATTTTAATATGTATATCCAAAACACAAAGTTAGGTAATTGTCTAGAAAGTCGCGGCAGCTCCGATTTTGAGGAAATTTGGTATGCGGGGATTTTTTGGGGCGCTGATCATGATCTAAGATTTTTTTGTTGGAAACGTTTCGATCTTAGGATATTCCTAATCAAGGTTAAACTATTCTTATACAACACTAAATTAGCACATAATATTTTTTTAACTATAAAAAACCCTGTTTTAAAACATGTTTTTCTTATTATTTTAGGCCATCTTTTATTAATATAAAAGTTTGCTTTAAATCAAGTCGCTATGTCTGAAACCATTATACACATAGGTGTATGCATGGTTGTAGCGTTTAGGGTAAAAGATTTGGAATTTAATAAAATAAACGTGTAAAATAACTAAAAAAGTTTTTGTTTTAAAGATTAAGAAGCTTATAAAATATTGTGTGCCAATTTAGTGTTATATCAAAAATTGTGTGCAAAAAGAAGGCGGAATAGAGTGAAACTAAGGATTGAAGTTCAACTTTGATGATGAATATCCCAGATTCGTGATTAGCGCCCCAAAAAACCCCCGTATACCAAATTTCCAAACGCGGTTCTGTTGCTTGTTTTCCGCTAATCTGTAAATTTGTACTGCGAATGCCCACAAGACGACTGCCAGCGCAGTGCCTACGTAGGAGTTCTTTTCATTATTGCTGTATTTATCCATATTATTTTCCAGATCAGTGGTCAAAACCGGCTTGGTGTGTAAAGGCGCCACCGCGTTACCATTTCTGGCAGTCCAACACTCACATTTGACATTGATAAGCTGGGTTTAAGTGCCGCTTTCATATACAGCGAGGTATGAATATTCGTGGTAGACAACGCCCCCTAAAAAGATTTAAAACTGATCTTATCATAAAGTCCCTTTATTACTTGCCCAGGAACTCAAGAGTGTGTTAACAATTTAAATAAGTTAGTCTTTTATTGGGTGACAAGGTTACAATCAGTACAATCAGTTAAGAAGCATACAAAATTATTATTTAAAATTAACCTCATCACAGCCAACCATATTAGGGCGATATTTAGCCAATAAACAATTGACTACTCTGCCATATAACCCTAACAGGCTGGAGTTTATGCAAAAAATATAAATGTTTTCTTAAAAAAACCTAAAAAAAAATACCAATTAAAAAATCCTAATGCTAAAACTACATATAATAACTACTTAATTTACTCACACACACACACACATACACACACACATTCAGCCTATCAAAAAATACACATGCCAATGCCTAAACCTACTGCTCTCGAAGCAGTGACGCTCGGTATCTCCTTCTAAAAGCTTCAACACTCAATGATTTAATATCGTTCGGTAGTTTATTAAAAAGACTCGCAGCCTGATAGGTAAAGCCTCTCCGAAACAAAGCTGTTAAGTGTCGCGGTATTGCCAACATACTCCCGGTTCGTATAACTCTATTGTGAAGGGTGTCCCGTGTCACAAGTTTCGCTCGCAGGTACGCAGGAATGCCAGTACTCATAATTTTTTGCAAGAAAACAGCAAACTGCAATTTTCTTCTATTCTCCATACTTAGCCATTTTAAACCCTTTGATACTTTCTGATATATGGTCAAACTTGCGCAGAGAACACACAAGACGACAACACGAATTTTGAACTCGCTGGAATCCTCCTGCCATTACTCGACGTCAAAAACGGACCATAAACAAATGAACAATAGTTAAAAAACGAAAGGACCAGGCTTTCTACAAGCATGACTTTTAGTTTCTTGGAAGAAATTCTCGGTTGGCATAAATAATTTTTCAAGCCACAGTATGATTTTCTAATAAGAGGATTAATATGTTCTTCAAATTTGAGTCCCGTATCAATTATGACACCCAACGATTTAGCCGATCTTACCCCAGACACAGATTGTCCGTCAGCAATCAAGTTGACTCTCTTGCTAAGACGTTTAGCCCTAACCCCACCAAAGTAAAGGACCTGAGACTTTTGAGGTTTAACAAAAGATTGTGTTTTTAGATAGGTCACTAATAATATTCAGCTCCTTTGTTCATGATATACTCCGCACTATGATGTTCATATGGTAAAAATCTATAGTGTAATTGAATATCATCTGTAATACCTAGAAACGGAATATGTTATGGTAGCAATAATACCTGCTACATAACTGGGGTATTATAAACGGCATTATGATAATGCCCGCTTATAATGCCCTACGCTAATATGGAAATTTTATTGCTTATCCAATTTTATTTCTCTCACAATAAAGATCAAGTTTATGCAAACATATGTATTAAAATAAAATCAATATCTTACCAGTTCCTGAAAATATGCCATTAAAACGGTTTCGGTTATTTGAAGAATTGCGTTCGCATCTTTCCAAATACCAAATATGCCATACCCCGATCATACTGTTGCCTTGATTTAACTGGCAAAAGATTTTCGGTCGCTTTTATGGCCTTTTCTCTTATATTTTGTGGAATTTCTTCCATTTTGAGCAAATCGTTAAATAAAAATGCCAACTGACTAACTGATAGAAACATCAAAGTCAAACTTAACACCAGTCATTATCTACTTACGTATACAGGTACAGGTGCAACTTTATTTTTATATTGCGAATAAATAATGTAATTAGTCATTGAAAAACTCTTTTTGGGTAAAACATAAAGCATTGTATGCACCACGGCTTTACTGGACTATAATACGCTCATGGCTACTTTATGCCCGATCTCACAGAGTTTTAATTAGGTATAAAATTGCTAGTATACTAAATTTTAGGAAATCTAAATCAGAAGTTTGGTTTCCACCAGTTAAAAATATGGCATACCTAGCTAGTGGTGAATATCACTGGCAACATCGCAGGACTTTGGGGATTTTTGTTTTTAACAGATTTTTGTTGAATTCGTTTTATTCTTGAACTGTGACTAAACTGGTAGCAAAGTATGTTTTTCTTTTTTTTACGTTGTAAGCTTAGTAAAGGACAACATGCTACTTATTTATAAAAATTCGATTGTACTTTGTCGGCCTATATTTTTGTTATATTTTGGATAATGACAACGTTTTTATATTACATGTTAAATGTTAAATGTTAAATATATTATTATTTAACAAACTAGATATTTATATTCCTGAATCTCTGTACGGAAATATGTTTCTGTTAAGTATATGTAATAAAATAATTAAAACAAGTTGATTAGATTTATATTTTTTATTTATCTGGCTTTTAAAATTAAAAGTATTTTATTTCCCTTAATCCGCTGTTTTTAGGAAACCTTTAGGTGGAGAATTTTTGGCCCCTAAATTTAGAACGTCCCTAAAACAATTTGAGGAAGAGATTTTAGTTAATGGAAACAAAAACGACACCTAACCTAAACTTATTCTTTACCTAGTGTTAGGGAAACCCTAAAGAAGTTGGTGAAAACGGGCTTAAGTCCCTCATTTCAGGGAGTATATGCTACTTTAATTTCTAGGCACTAAAGTAAAAAAGTAACACTAACATTGTATATTATTTTGACATTTTGATTTTTATAGACTTTTATTTTCTTGATTTTTTTCCGTAATTTTTTTGTGTAAAAATAATGTTAACTGTGCAAAATTATTTACAGAATCTTCAGTAAATCTACTGATGTATGTACACCGGTTACTCCATCAATTATGGACTGATTTTAAAAATTATTTATATTATTCGAAAGAGTGCACTTCCGAGGTAGTCCAGGAAGTCAAAAAGTCAAATTGTTTGGCATGATGGATCGTCGTAATCAGCATTGATTTTGCAAAAAAATTCCATGAGAATAATTTTTTCTACGACCACAAATTAAAATGACATACCTAAAACGCACCCCTAGATCCTTTAGAAAACGAATAATATCACACGCGTTTTGAAATCTACATTTCAACACTAGTGTTGTGTGTTGTTTAGTAATAATAGGCAACCCATTAAGCATAAATGGAAGTGCCTAAAGCTACGTATGCGGGAGCAAGTATGCATCATTTGTTTAATTCTAACCTAACCACAAAATACAAAGCGGCGTAATTGTTGCATAAAAATTATTTTTTTATATAACATAACTTTATTTATTTAGTGTTTTGTTTAGTGATTAGGTGTTTGCAAGTTAATGGAGAAAATTAATCAAAGAAATAACGGTTCAAGCATTTCTTAAGGATAATTACTAATTAAGATTCATGCTTTTAAATACAGTAATTTATTCATTTGGATTTTAGGACACTAACATTGATTTACGTCAAATGTTTTGTAAGTTTATCTTGTTTGTGTTAAAATTTTATAATAAATTGGTATTTTTGGCAAATATTTTTTGGTCGTAGGAAAATATTGTACATGACTCGTGCTAAAAGTGATTTTCACTCTCGTGGTATTGTCGAACTCGGCTACTGCCTCGTGCGACAACATTCCTACTCGTGTGAAATATATCACTTTCCACACTTGTTATGTAATATACTATTGATACACGGGACCATACGACGTAGTCTGCAAGGCCATTTTATACTTATACTTGTATTTTTCTTTTTATTTTTAAACTTTTTAGCTCGATGTGCTTTAAAAGCTTGTTCCTTTAGTTTTTTTTTATCTGTATTTATTTTAGGTAATATCAAAAGTATAGATAGACAAATAAATTTTATCTGCAAAACGCGCCAAGAAGTCTAAAAGCTTGTTATTTCACATTGTAATACTTGTTTCCAGAAGTTGCATGCATAAAGATAATTAATTTTCTAAAATTATCTACAAGCACAAAGTTTCAAGATTCTTGTTTGTACAAATGTCACGATGTCGGAAGTTTCTCGTTTGTTGTAACTTTACTTAATTTGCCATTATTTGAGATTTCTTGTTGGAAGATGGTTTCTAAAATGTGTTTTATTCAAATAAATCAAAATGCAATATTTTAATTGCTTATATAATATCTAAGACAGCAATAAATAAAAAGTTCAGGGTGGGCAAAAGTGGGTAACCCATTTAAAGTGTTTCTCTTTTTTTTCCTACTTTCTAAATTGTTTGAATTTTGCCCCAAGATTGTAAAAAAACTTGAAAAATTCCTAATGAACCGTCTATCAGTTTTTCAACGCACAAAAAATGTCAAATTTTAATTTCTAAATCAAAAATTAATAATTTTAACTCAGCCTCGATACCGTGCACATTTTTTTAATACCAGGGATGCGCCCTCTAAAAAAATTATTCGTGCTGTTTTTGCTAAGTTTGGAAAAACGGAAAGCGTGAGAGATCTCTTTTAACCAGATAGACCACGTTCAGAAATAAGAGAATATTGAGCAATTAGGAAGGAGTGTCAATGATGATCACTTAATTTCGACCAGACGACGATCAAATAAACTGGCCTTAAAGATCGCCCGACTTAACGACACCCGATTTTCTCTGGGGCTACCTAAAAAAGAAATATACAAAAAAGCCGCGAACACTTATGAAGCTGAAACCCAGTACTAAAAACGAAATTTGGGCAAAACCAATAGAAATGTTGACGTTAGTTATGGAAATTTTAGTGGTTAGTTGGTTCACACATAAATCTCTAAGGAATATACTTATTGTTATTGTTTAAAAAAATATTAAACTGAACTTATTAAATACAATATTTAAAAAATAAATGGGTTACCTATTTTTGGCCACCTTGTAGATTTAAAAAATGTACAGGGTTTTTCCCAACTACGGTACGAAACTTAAGGAGTCTTTTATGAAAAAAGTTTCTATAAAAATATGTTCGGACTTTTTTTTTTCGTCCTTTGTGGTCATCCCACCCAGGTCCAACGACCGCCCCCTTGACCCCTACTTCTTCCCATTCACACACTATTCATTCCATAACTTGGATGGTTGCTGCTCGGTCCGTTCATTCACCACCGAGCAGAACACCGCGTGCCGTTGCCTAAAACCGACAACGGCTCGGTCACCCATCCAAGTTAGGGCTGCGCTCCATGCTGCTTATCTCCGGTGATCGACGCTGCCGATACAACCGGAGCAACCACAAGCGCGCCTATGTATGACTTTATTTTTAAGATACAGGGCGTTAATATTAAAAAAAAAAACAGTATTTTTAAATATTTTAAAAACCTTCTTAATTATTTAAATAAAATTCAGTACAGTTACTTAGGTGATGGTAAAGCTCTAGATTTATATTATGGGGTCCAGTGGCGTCTCAGTGGACACCTCAGCCAATATTATTACGAAAAAAGATACAACACTAATTTTTCATAAGGTTATTTTATTTCTTTCTGATTAAGCTATTAAAAATTCAATTTTTTAGTCTCTTGTATTTTATTCGTGTCTGGCTTTGTTTCGAGAAAAACTGTCAAGTCGCAGTTGTCCAAGTATCAGTTATTTGATTAATTTACACCGAAAGACATATCTGTACAGGATTGGTCCGTATATTTAGGTAGCACCTATGTTGTTTATTAAACAAGGTACAAAAAACTTTAAATACACAAGTTGTAGAAAATTATCTAAACCGTAAATATATATATATATATATATATATATATATATATATATATATATATATATATATATATATATATTTGCAGATACAGAGTGAGCTAAAAATGTGCGAAGAAGATTTTTTTTTAATAGAATAACCTGTATATTATGTCATCATTAAAAAGGTAACTAAGTATTTATAAAATTACTGATTTAAATACAAAGCAGTGACGGTCTATTTTTTCTTTAAAAAAATAAGATAAATCTTGTTTGAATGCCAGTGGTAGATTTTTTTTTTAAACTTTAACTGCAAAAAAATATAATGTAATGGTCACAAGAAATTTTCTTGATTTTGTAAAAATATCGGGAGTAATAAATTATGATAAAAACGAGCAATTTTTTATCAAAAATTTAACACCCTGTATCTCGTAAGCGAAGCTTTTTGGAAATTATTTTATTTGAAAAATGTAAAAAATATTCGTTTTTTCTTGCATTCTGTAGTGTGTTATAAAGAAAAGTACCAACTGTTTACAACTAATTACCCTGTATACATATATATAAGTGAAGCTAATAAAAGCGTATTAACAGTTGGGAAGCGGGGATCAATTCTGCGTTGAAAATGTATCATTCTTCGCCTGTGGACGTTTAGTTTACGCATTTTTGTTTGGGTTTACTAAACCAATATTTATATCAAATTTAATATATTTTTTCAAAATGTAGATAATTTTTTGTTTGAATGAATTTTATTCAATTTTTGTATAAAGGTAAAACCAACCAAGTAAATAAAATAAAATTTGCATTGAAGAAAAAAGCCTTTGCTATGATGTTTTCTATTCCCATCAAAAGTACTAGATTCTATAAAGAGTTTCTTCTAATTTTTACAATATATATATATATATATATATATATATATATATATATATATATATATATATATATATATATATATATCCAAAGAACGTCAGAAATAACAGCCTTCGTACTTAGTGAATTTTGCCTCTTTTGTAACCTAGTAATTTTACCATATACTGCATAAATATAGAAATATAACCGCACATAAAAACACTAGAAAAAATTGTTAGCCCACTGAAATTAAAACTAAATTAATGGTTTGACTTAATACACCATCGATTAATATCCTGTCTCGACCTTTGCATCCAAAAACTCACTAGGTGACAAATACGAAATATTATTTATTTACGTTTTAAGTTACTTAGGGAGTTTTACCGTTACCACACAAGTTTTTCTTGCACTTACCTTAGTGAAATTTAATCTTTTACTTAGGAGCTTTAGAAGTCAATTATGGCTATTTTGAGTTTTTCATATGATAGAACTATTACCGCAAGTATTTTGGGTATGCTTAACTCATTTTTAGAAAAAATTACTTAGTGACTTTTACCTGTATACAGACGATATATTTGTGAACCATTAAAGAAGTTGTTGTAGGTCCCGCTTACTGGCTGCATGGAGTTTCAGGTTATTAAATATTAATACCAATTACTATTATTATTTTAAAATTAAATTAATACTATAATTTTACTTTCATTTGTGCTTAAGTAACGGGCAGCGTATCAGTCTTAAAAAAGTGTTACATTTTTCAAATGTTTTACTTGCAAGTGCTGTCAAACAAGTAGTTTAAAATAGTTTATTAATCTTAATGTTCAAGAGTTAATTAATTAAATTTATCTCATTTTAAACCGCCACCCAGTGCCCATATAATATCATTAGTTTTCCCAACTACAACACATATGTATGTAATTCCAAGGGTATTTAAATAAAAGCCATTTGAAGCTCGTCTGCCTTATCATTAAGTTAGATAAATACGTGTTTTGGGACTGAATATGCTAATTATTTACAAATTCATTAGGTTTGCTTACGTTTTTGAATACTGTCTACTAAAATGGAGTGGAAAAGCCTCAAAAATGTTTTTGTTTTCAATTAAGAATTCTAAACCCCAAAAAGTTGCCTACAACTCCACTTAGTATTTTGACAAAAGTTTGTTGAAATCGGTAAATATCTTCTGCCGCCACAAGCTCATTAAAATTTTTAACAATATTTAAAGTGTTTAAGGTAACAATACAAAAACAAAATATTTTCTATGACCCTTATAACTACCTAAGATTACAGAATTGCTGCACAGACTAATGTAGTTAATATAAAAAATAATATTTTATTTCTGCCCCCTGCCGCCCTTTTATAGCCAAACCAATACAAAACAAATCTTTAAATGTAGCTAGATTTTTTTCTACAAGTACCTATTTATTTTGTATTTGTTAATTAAATATCCGATTTTTATAAAAAAAAATAAAATCTTTAAAATAAAAAGTGCAAATAATGACTTTTTAATGTAAAACGTGATTATTTTTTTCATTGCCCACTTTTTACTCTATAACAGTTATAGGTTTATAACAAAAACATAATATTGAAATCTTCAAAACGGTTTTAAAAAAGTGTGATACATTTTTAAAAGATAATTTTTTAGTCATTTAAAAACCCAATTTTGTTTAAAAACAATGCTACCACCATTAAAAAATAAAAATGGCGGCCTTTTAAAATCCAGCTTTCCTCTTCAAACACCCTTAAAAATCCACCCTTAAATTTGCCTTACAATATTCTGTCACACCGTATATACAGAAACTATTTGGATTAAACAGTCGTCAAAATATGGCATAATTACAGAGCACCACTAATGTGTTTATTCCAAGTAAGTCAGTAGACCCTAAAAGCTCTAGATTTTCACTATATCCATATTCATTCACAACCGACCCAAGGGAATTACACAACTAAGAGAGCTTTGGCTATTAAATATCTTAAACGGGTTTAAGCTGTGTGGATAATAATGCTAATAACCTGTGTCGACAAACTCAACACAAGGGCACTGGGAAATGCCCTCTGATTCTATCTTTGGTCAAGCAGAAAGTATAATTTTCCGCTTAGAGCTAGACAAGACATAAGCGCCTACAATTTTTGTAAAGTAATTTAATTTTTTTTTAATATCTTTGGGCAAAATTTAAGTGAATCATTATTAAAAATATTTACTTAATTAAGGAAACGTAGATTATGCGTTGTGTTAAAAAAACTATGAATCTTGAAAGCCTAGATATTTTATATTGTGAACACCCTATACCGGTTGTTGCTCCGTTAAGCGGGACATAGGGAATCCCATGTAAATTTTGAAGTGGTCCAATATTGGCTCCCTAATTATTTTAAAAGAAAATATTATTGGGATTTTTTAAACAGCACGAAAAGTTGTACCCAGTGTACAAATTTCAGCTCTTCTTAGTCCGTCAGCTAAGAGTTAAATGCTAAAATAAGTTACGAATCTCCTATCTTCTTACGCGCCCTGTATTATAAGAAGCTTATAATAAAATACCAGAAAAATTATTTAACCTCTTATTTTTAAATTGTCAGATCAATGTCACATCATTTTTACATAATGAACTACTTAAATCAAGAAAAAATCACTATTATAAAATGGTTTTATCAGAAAAAGAGTTATCGAAGAGTAACGGACATGTTTGCAGCCTATTTTCCCAAGAGGCCAGTACCAAGTAAATCGACAATAGAACGGACAATTAAAAATTTGAAACTACAGCACAGTAATCAGTAATTGCAAAAGTGAAGACAATCGACGTGAAAATCAGAGACAAATTGTACAAAACGAGAGGGATTTAGACGTGATACTTTGTGTAGAGGAGGTCAAAGGAAACATAAGCACGAGACAACTGGAGGACATTACTGGACAAGACCACACCACAATATCTCGAATTTTAAAAAGATGTAAATACCACGCTTACAAGTACAAAAGACACCAAGAATTAAGAGACGGAGACAAAATAAGACGACAGGAATTTTGCTTTGAGATGATGGAGAGGACAAACACTGACAGAGGTTTTTAACAAAATATTTGCTTTACTGACGAATGCACTTTTACATTGAACAACGAACCAACATTCAAAATTGCCGGTACTGGAGTAACGAAAACCAAAATCGAATTTTTGAGACAAAGACTCAATATCCACAAAAATTAATGTTTTGGCGGGAATTTTCGTCCAACATATTCTCGGACCATTTTTCCTTGACCGAAATTTGAATGCGGAGTACTTTCTGGAACTTTTAGAGAAACAAATTTTGCCTGCTTTAAACAACCTTGCTCGTGAAAATCAAGAGATTTGGTATCAAATGGATGGCTGCCCAGCACACAGTACCAGAGCTGTGCGCGAATACTTGAACAACGCATTTAATAACGACATCATAGGCCCGAACCACGGAATATCTTGGCCAGCCAGGTCTCCGGATCTTTCGCCAAACGATTTTTTTCTATGGGGACATTTAAAAACTTAGTTTTATGCCAATAAAAAATATGAAAATTTATCCATCTACAGAATGCTATTTCCGCTGAATTTGCCAGAATATCGATGTACCAACTAGCCAACGTAAGAAATGAGTTTTATAATCGTTTGGGTTATTGTCTGGCAAATAATGAAGGAATATTTGAGCATTTGATTGTTTAGTTTTGGCAATGACATTATAAATTAATGATCTAAATTGTCACTGATAAATCGATATGGTGTTTTTATTATTCATTTCTAGAGTACAGGGTGCATAATGAGATACTACGTTGCAGAAGTATTTAAGCAGTTTACTCTTTACTGGTTGGTTGAAAAATGCTGAAATTATCATTTTGGATGGAACTTATTGTGCTCTTCAATAAATCCTAATAGCATTTTTTCTAAAATATTTAGGGGAGCCAATATTTGACTACTTCAAAATTTACATGGGATTCCCTATGTCCTGCTCGACGGAGCAACACCCGGTATAGGATGGCATGTGGAATTTTTATTAGGTATTTATTTATTTTAATAATGAATACACCACATCTTAAAGTAAAACAAATAATAATAATATTGTAGAATAAATTCAAAGCTTAAAGTTCGAACTTGCAAGGTAAATTTCTAGGTCAGCAGTGTTTAGAAGTATAAACAATTGAGTTCAAGTTTGTATTTATTTACAAATTGACCCATGAAAGGAGATTCTCAGAAAAATTAGAAAAAATAATTATAAGAATTAAGTAGCAGAAGTGAAGTTAGGTAAAAAGTTAAAGTTCTAGTTAAGCCCGTACGGGCTCCCCCTGGTTTGGCGGATGCCCGTACTAAATTAATAT
>JACEGR010010346.1:0-19541 GCA_014170235.1 Listronotus bonariensis
TACCGTTATCGCAGAAAGAAAAGGGAAAAAATATATATTTTTTCTTGTCAATCAACAAGTTTGCATATTTAAAGCTTATTTTTTAGTTTAAATATGTAGTGCTTCCCGATTCAAAACCCTCAAAATCGGAGCTACAATTTGATTCAATTTATTCGGGATCCAATTTTATCAATAGCGTTTTTATTTGCTATTAAAAATATTTGTTATTGGTAAAATAATTATTTAATTTATTTTTATTTATTAAAAAAATATAAGTTCTATAAAGAAAATTTTGATCTTTTAATTTTCACTTTTTGTTTTATTGAAAAGGTTCTTTTTTTTATTAATATTATTTTACAGTTAAACCACCAAGTCACTTTGTTAAATTTAATATATTAACACAATAAAAATTTGGAGCCATCAAAGTTACAATCAATTATAAGAAAAATCTTGCTAGTCAAAAATAATCTTAAAAACACTTATTTTCTAACAAAAACATTTAAATGCCGCGCTACACTTACTTTTCTTTGATTTTTCTAAGTTAAATTATCCTTTAATCCAAAAGAAAATCACCAAACACTTTTAACTTTACTCGCAAAATATATTTGCAAATTTTCTTAACCGTTACTCAAAACTGCACGAACTTCGCGTGATACTTTACTTAAACCGCACGACTGTAAGTTGACTTAAACGGCACGAACGTTGGATTGGAATTGACTACTTTTTTAACTAACTGACATGTACCATCCGATGGCACCATGTACCATCGGATGGTGGCAAGATCGAAATTTGGAGGAGAACTATACTGAGTTAAACCGCACGAAGTTTGGATAGGAACTGACCTTCCACTTTGGGAACAAAATGCTTAAATAGACCACTTCCATTAACCAACTAAGTGATTTTGGCAATTTACTTATGATTAATAGTTATTGAATTCAGGTGTTCGGAATTTGGCCTTAATCTGTCAAAAATCAATTATTTTGCAAAAATCCAGATTTATGGATTCCTTAAAAGCATTTTAATTACTTAAGTGCATTCAAAAATTAACATTAAAATTCCATTATCTCTAAAGTCATATTTCCCTCTCTTAGCAAAATCTTGAATTCGGTAGGTCTCTTGGTGTTTGATTAGGATCTAACACTTTTAGTTTTAATCAAGTTTGCTCTCGGTCCGGTCAAATCCTAGTAACTCGCGGGTGTTTGTGCTGAGTGACTACATAGGATTATGTTTTAATTTTATGAGGTAACTTAGAATTTATTTCTTTTTTACTTTGGACCGAGTTTTCCTTTTAACTAAAAGTTCTTGAAATAAAATTTAAATTTAATAAAATTTAAATTTAATAAAAGATTAAATCTTTTGTCATAAAAATACAAAATATTATTTGAATATTTAAAAAAAATAACTTAGTTGAATTGAGAGTAATAAAAAGAATTTCCTTATTTTTTTTAATAAATAAAAATATTTCATTCTAATACTTATTTAAAATAATTAACTCAAAAAAACTTTTAAATATATTTTTTAAATACTGGATTGAGTTGTCCGTTACTTTGTGATAGTCCATTTTAAATTAAAATGAGACAAATTACTTTGTTTTCTATCACTATATTTATCAACATTGTGACTGCAGTTTCGAAGCTTTGCTACATTTTCAAACTGAATATTCTAAACTACTTGAAACTTGTATATATATACACGTACAATTGGTTAACACATTTTTAATAATAGTGCCTATCCTAAATTTTAAAAAACTGTAAATAGTGGGCTGCTCCTCAGGTCGGTCTGGTCATTCAGTAAATTTATTGAGGGTTTTTATTGGCTTTGTAAATTTCAATAGACTCTAAAATGTTAAGTTTTTACTTTTCGGTGCGGTATATAAAATTTTAAGATTATCGACACTTGGGAATGAATGACCAGATGTTATAAAGTGGTTGGCAAAGTTTGAATTATTTTTATTTAGTACATATGACGATTTGTGTTCCTTAAACCTAATATTAAAATTTCTTCCTGTTTGCCCTACATATAAACTATTGCATTCTTCACAATTTAAACTATAAACTCCAGATTTATTTAATGGTAGTGTTTTTCCTTAGCATTAAAAAATAACTGAGAAACTTTTGGGATGGCCTAAAGGCAATTTTTAAATTATTATTTTTGTTAAGATGTGTGCTATTTTATCTGAAACTGGTCCAAAATATGTTAGGGTATGGTATGTTGGGGTGCTATTGGGTTTTATATATGGGTATATATGATTAAGGGCTAATTGTTTTTGTTTTTTATTAATTAGCGAATTTATGGTACTTAAATCAAAACCGTTATTTTTCGCGATAATTCTTATTGTATTTAATTCTATTTCACGTTTGTGGTTTTCTAAAGGGATGGAAAATGCTCTGTGTATCATTGTTCTATATGCTGCAAGTTTGTGTGTTTTGGGGTGTGTCGAGTGGTTTGAAATCGTAGTGTCAGTAAATGTAGGTTTTCTATATATATCAAAGGAAAATTGGTTGTTCTTTTTGGAAATCGATATATCAAGGAAATTTATAGTGTTATCGATTTCTTTTTCCATTGTAAACTTTATTTTAGGGTGAAGGCTATTAAGATGATTAAGTGTTAATTGTAAATCTAAATCGCTACCTGTAAAACACACTAGAATATCATCCACGTATCTGAACCAAAACTTTATGTTTTTCGCAAAATCAGTTTTTAAAAAATTTTCTTCCAGATTAGACATAAAGATTTCGGCTAGAAGTGGACTTAACGGTGATCCCATAGCTAGTCCGTCTGTCTGTTTATAGAATGTATTATTGTACATAAAATAATTTTCTTGAATACAAAAATTAAACAATGTAATAATTTCGTTTTTTATGACTGGATTAATATTTTTATAAGTAAGAGTTTCTTCAATGATGGCTAAACAGTCACGATTAGGAACGTTAGGGAACATGTTAACAACGTCAAAGGATACCAGTGTGCAATTATCGGAAATTGTAAAATTTTTAAGTTTTTGTGTGAGTTGTACCGAATTTTTATTGTTTTTCAGTCCACAATATACAATAAAAATTCGGTACAACTCACACAAAACTTAAAAATTTTACAATTTCCGATAATTGCACACTGGTATCCTTTGACGTTGTTAACATGTTCCCTAACGTTCCTAATCGTGACTGTTTAGCCATCATTGAAGAAACTCTTACTTATAAAAATATTAATCCAGTCATAAAAAACGAAGTTATTACATTGTTTAATTTTTGTATTCAAGAAAATTATTTTATGTACAATAATACATTCTATAAACAGACAGACGGACTAGCTATGGGATCACCGTTAAGTCCACTTCTAGCCGAAATCTTTATGTCTAATCTGGAAGAAAATTTTTAAAAACTGATTTTGCGAAAAACATAAAGTTTTGGTTCAGATACGTGGATGATATTCTAGTGTGTTTTACAGGTAGCGATTTAGATTTACAATTAACACTTAATCATCTTAATAGCCTTCACCCTAAAATAAAGTTTACAATGGAAAAAGAAATCGATAACACTATAAATTTCCTTGATATATCGATTTCCAAAAGAACAACCAATTTTCCTTTGATATATAGAAAACCTACATTTACTGACACTACGATTTCAAACCACTCGACACACCCAAAACACACAAACTTGCAGCATATAGAACAATGATACACAGAGCATTTTCCATCCTTTAGAAAACCACAAACGTGAAATAGAATTAAATACAATAAGAATTATCGCGAAAAATAACGGTTTTGATTAAGTACCATAAATTCGCTAATTAATAAAAACAAAAACAATTAGCCCTTAATCATATATACCCATATATAAACCCAATAGCACCCAAACATACCATACCCTAACATATTTTGGACCAGTTTCAGATAAAATAGCACACATCTTAACAAAAATAATAATTTAAAAATTGCCTTTAGGCCATCCCAAAAGTTTCTCAGTTATTTTTAATGCTAAGGAAAAACACTACCATTAAATAAATCTGGAGTTTATAGTTTAAATTGTGAAGAATGCAATAGTTTATATGTAGGGCAAACAGGAAGAAATTTTAATATTAGGTTTAAGGAACACAAATCGTCATATGTACTAAATAAAAATAATTCAAACTTTGCCAACCACTTTATAACATCTGGTCATTCATTCCCAAGTGTCGATAATCTTAAAATTTTATATACCGCACCGAAAAGTAAAAACTTAACATTTTAGAGTCTATTGAAATTTACAAAGCCAATAAAAACCCCTCAATAAATTTACTGAATGACCAGACCGACCTGAGGAGCAGCCCACTATTTACAGTTTTTTAAAATTTAGGATAGGCACTATTAATAATAATGTGTTAACCAATTGTACGTGTATATATATACAAGTTTCAAGTAGTTTAGAATATTCAGTTTGAAAATGTAGCAAAGCTTCGAAACTGCAGTCACAATGTTGATAAATATAGTGATAGAAAACAAAGTAATTTGTCTCATTTTAATATTTTTTTAATTTTAATCAGAATTATTTAAAAAAACAACATTTCATATTGAATATTTAATAAAGGTTGTCTCTGATCAACGATCTATTCACATTGTGATTAGATCGTTGCTCTGATGTTACCATTAAATAAAAATGCACTTATTTTATTTAAAATATAAATCAATCTTGCTGGGCATTACATTTCTCCCCCTTAACAAAAATAAATGAAATATTACATTTTATTTATTTTAATGAACATATGGTTTCTCTATAAAAACATTTCGAAAAAGTCTTATTTACCTAATTAAAATATAGTTTAAGTTCAATCCATTCCAGCATTTTGTTTATTTATTTTCAAATGTTATTAATTAAATGCTTCCCGTCGGGAGGCTGCGGACGCAAGGTCGTAACAGGTTACAGAATTATTTTAAGTGTTTGCTTTTTTAAAAAGTGTTTTGACGAGCGACATACCTACTATGGTATTAGACGTTTGTAAGTGTAGCGCTTTACAATATTCTATTACTAAATAATAATGATACCCACTACAAATTCTTCTTTTTTTTTTTTAATAACAATAACATTTATTAATGATAATATCTTTTAATACTTAACATGAACCAAAAAATAATTAAAGGCCGAATATCCCTTATGCATTTTTGCACGCAAATATTGAAAAATATCTCTGTAAAAAAACTGTATTAACTTTTATTTTCGACAATTTCTCAACTTTAAAACAACTTAGTACACTTAAGAACATACATTTCATACAGAGAGTAATAAAATAAAAGTCCTTTTGTTTTTTTGTGTTTTTTTACTTATCTCTTTTTGTCGGGGTGCTTTAAACATTACCCGCCGTTGGATGGGGTGATGTGTCTACTCTTCGCCTTCGCACGTACCGTCGTGGTCGGGAAATACTCGGTTAAACCATTCCATTTGACTGGTCGCGATGATTATGGGTTGTCGCAGAGGTTGGATGAATGGTGTTTTTTTTCAGCATCCCATCTGGTCGTCTATCATGTCCCATTGGTGCATGCTGATCTGTTGAGGTTCCTGGATGGCTTTGACTCTGGTCTTCTACTCGTTGTTGACCTTATGACGTGATGTTGTGTCCTTGATGGTCCTGGTCGATGAGGTCGTTCACCGTTTTGACATAGGTCACGCGTAACACGATTCACTTTGACATTTTAATTTTAGTTTAGTTTTAAATTAAATAATAATAATATTATTTGTTTTTCTGCACTTTCGCGGAGTCTCGCGATTTATTTTTACACACCTTGCTGAGTTTATAGTTTTTTTTATTATTATTACATTTTTATTTCAATTTACGAAATCATTTTTAATTTATTAATTTTTTAAGCAAAACGTCACTTTTTTAACATTTTTTTTTAATGAACGCTTTTCCTCTTTTTTTTTGTACGTATGTTATATCACCCTTATTTGACATGTTTAGATTTATTTTGCTATTTTTTTTTTTTTTTTTTTTTTTGAAAAATTCTGCCTATTCCTCTTTGCCTACTATTTATACTGGTGGCTCCAGTTAATTTCATGCTTAAAACTAATCATTTCTAAATCCCTAAAACATTCTGATAATCATATTTCTCTGGTTCTTGTTCTTCTTGATTTATCTTTAAAGTTGACGTCTCGTTATCTTCACTTCTTCCTGTCCATTGTCACTGGAAATCTCGAATTCTGATTTACTCGGCCGACTCTTACTTTTAGAATCGTTCTTCTTTTCTTCAATATATGGATCTCTTCGTTCTCTATAGTTTTAAACTCGTAAACCCTGGTTTGTTTTTCTTCATTAACAAATGTACTTAAACATTTTCTGTACTTCTATAGGGAATTCTTGGCATTTTCTTGTATTACGGCTTCCTTATCAGATATTAGATCCGCACAAATATCGTTCTTTTTTTTTGCTTCTTTTTTTTAAATTTCTTTAATTTTTATTGTACCACTATTTCTCTTATAGGACAACCACTTTATTTTTGTGTTTAAATTTCTGCGTCATATGCTATTCTTGCTATAATGTTGCATTTTACAAATATTTTTTTGTCTGTTGTATTTATCAACCTTGGGGGAACTGTTTTCTTTACACAGGATTCTTGATACTTGCAGGCCTTGCTGTATGTCCACACTTGGTTCGATGACTAAGTGCTGAGCCGTAACTCTAGACATTTGTTGTCACCTACAGCCCTTGCTTTATGTCCACACTGGGTTCGATAACTAAGTGCTGAGTCTTAACTCTAGACATTTTTCTTAGGGTTGCAGTGCAAACTACCTTATACCTCCTAGTTGGAATTACTTCAACTTCACTCGTCCTTATTCCCTCTTTTTTTCACTGTTCGCTTGCTCCTCAAGCTCACTTTTCTCTTACTTTTAGCTTGCTCCTCAAGCTCTCTTTTCTCTTCACTTTTAGCTTGCCCATCAAGCTCTTTTTCTCTTTACTTTTAGCGCTCCTCAAGCTCACTTTTCTCTTTACTTTTAGCTTGCCCATCAAGCTACTGTTTTTTACTGTTAGCTTGCTCCTCAAGCTACTTTTATCTTTACTATTAGCTTGCCCTTCAAGCTAATTTTTCTTCTTAACTGTTAGCTTGCTCCTCAAGCTCACTTTACTCTTTTTATTAGCTTGCCTTCAAGCTACTTCTCTTCATTGTTAGCTTGCCTATCAAGCTGCACTTCCAGCTTGCCCTTCAAGCTTACTTTTCTCTTCTTTACACCTAAGAGTTAAGACTTGGAAGTCCGGACCTTTCTGGTTGATGCTGAAGACTGCTTCCTCTTGTTTCCTAGCTCTTATTTGGTTTTGGCGTCCTGACGGCCGTTACTCGTCTGAACACCGCATTCCATAGTTAGTAGCGGTAACTTGGAATGGTTTGTAGGCTTAGTCTCTTGCATAACCTATGACTCTTTTAATGTCTTCAAAAACTGTAAATAATACCTTTAACTTCAAATTTCTACTAATATTTTACTCACTTCTGTCCTTCCTTCCTTCCTTAATTTTCTAGCTTAACAGGCACTGTGGCTTGCCCTAATGGCCACTAAATTTGTGGTTGCTGTTGACATGGGGGTTGTCGTTATGGCGGTTGGCATCGTAAGTGTGGCAGCTTTTGTGGTTTTCATATTATATATTTTTTTCTTTACTTAATTACTAAGGGGCTATTTGTTTCTCTCAGATATTTTTTTTCTTCGGGGTTAAAAGCTATACCCGGCACCTCCACCAATGTAGTGCTACCCGATTCAAAACCCCTCAAAATCGGAGCTACAATTTGATTCAATTTATTCGGGATCCAATTTTATCAATAGCGTTTTTATTTGCTATTAAAAATATTTGTTATTGGTAAAATAATTATTTAATTTATTTTTATTTATTAAAAAAATATAAGTTCTATAAAGAAAATTTTGATCTTTTAATTTTCACTTTTTGTTTTATTGAAAAGGTTCTTTTTTTAATTATTATTATTTTACAGTTAAGCCACCAAGTCACTTTGTTAAATTTAATTTATTAACACAATAAAAATTTCGAGCCACCAAAGTTACAATCAATTATAAGAAAAATCTTGCTAGTCAAAAATAATCTTAAAAACACTTATTTTCTAACAAAAACATTTAAATGCCGCGCTACACTTACTTTTCTTTGATTTTTCTAAGTTAAATTATCCTTTAATCCAAAAGAAAATCACCAAACACTTTTAACTTTACTCGCAAAATATATTTGCAAATTTTCTTAACCGTTACTCAAAACTGCACGAACTTCGCGTGATACTTTACTTAAACCGCACGACTGTAAGTTGACTTAAACGGCACGAACGTTGGATTGGAATTGACTACTTTTTTAACTAACTGACATGTACCATCCGATGGCACCATGTACTGTTGCCAATGCGCGACGCGATCTTTGACCGTGTAGGTCGATTTACCCATATTAAAAAGGTCTGGATCACGCCGCGAACGCAGCTTGTCATCCTGAATTATTTTATTACTAGATCCAGGGGTAGCCGGCCTAAATGGGTACACCCCACTGAGGCTGTCATCAGATGCGACGCTAAGCGTCTCAAAAAATTTTACCTGATCTGCTACCCTACCTGGTCCTACCGGTCCAGACCGGGCTGCCTTAGCAACCTCTCCCGGATTCCCGGACGTTCCTGTTTGGAATTCTTCCTGCGTGGCGGCCTTAAAAATCTGATCACTAGCTAAACCATTTAACATTGAGAAGCTGTCTGACTCATAGGAATGAGTCATATCGGGGGCAATCACATTTATGGCTTCTTGAAGAGGCCTCATCCCGTAGGATGAGGGGAAAACCCGCCTTCCACCCGGCGAACCTGGAATTGTGTTCGACGCCCCAATGTGACTGGAATTATTTAAAGGGGAGTCGTGCCGGACAGAGTAAAGTTGGTTTGGGCTAAATTAGCCTCTGATGAATAACGATGCGTGCTTGGATTAAAGTTATTTTCCATAATGGAAATTAACAAAGAAAATTTTTATATATTTGGAATAGGCACTAAGAACGAAATTTCTGGACAGTCGGTCCTTAAGGGGATAAGACGGGAAGTCCTTACGTTTTTTATAGAGCTCTTTACAATAGAAAACTTAAAAGCTAATATATACAATGGCTCTATAAACTAATTATTTTAATTTCGCCCTAGCAAACTAACTTTGCTAATGCCTAAAACTTTTTAGCACCTAAAGTCCTAATTGTGCTTATTTTAATTGTTTTTCACTATCGCGGCACTTGTGGCGGGTTTCACTTCTAGTGTTTATGATATGATCACTCTTGGGTTAATTGTTTATATAATTAACGAGTGATCGTTAATTGTTTGAATTAATTTTTATGTTAATTATTTTTAACACAATAACAATAATCAAAATCAAACAAAATTGAAAGCTTTTGGCTTTTATATAACGAGCTATACCTCTAGATAGCTAAGTTATTAATCCAGTTTAGTCTAAGACTAAATAAAATTTAAATTAGTCTATTAATTAGAAAAGTAATCAATCTAAGTAATTAACGAATTTTGAAAACGGCTCTTAAGTGTAATCAAACACAAAATAAAGAAGCTTTCAATCTTCAGAAATACAAAAAATTAACACTTAGAAACTAAAGACTAATTAATAAAAATTTTAATTTTAAAATTAGCACTAAAATGGCTAATTACAAAAAAATAAGATTTTTAGCTGATTATACGTCTTATTAAAGACTTAACAAATAAAACATAAAAATAAAATAGAGGAAAAAGAGTTTTTCCTAACAACTAAGTTTTTACAATTAACAAACTAATTAAAAAATGTCCAATCAGGAACTTTATAGTTATTTATCTGATTTCTTCGGACTGCACGGCTTTTAATTAGCAAAAAAAAAAATCAAAATCAGCAAATCTTAATGTCTTTGAATGAAAGTACTGTAGGTGCCGGGGCGTGCGAACCAGGTCTTGACTTTTCTGGAGCAAAATCACTAACAGATTGATCAATTAAGAAATTATCATTGGCTTCGCGGTTTTTAAGTAGTTTTTTGAGATCTATCCCAAACTAATCTTCCGGACTGACCAACAATTATGGACCAGCTGAATTTCGTAGGGGCTCGGAAAAACTTAGAAACGGATTTTCAGAAGAAAGCTTTTTACCTAGGAACGATAGAGCACTATCCCAGTTCCTGAGTACGGTCGTAGGCAGATCACGTACTCCGCGGACTTTCTTTTACCTCTTAATCACCCGTTAATTAAACCGCGTCGCGATATCTTCTTAATTAGTTTTTACTTCTTCACAAAAGGAAATTCTACCAAATACCAACTGGCTTTTGAAATAGAATGGCCAATTCACAAGTGCTAATCCTTCTTTTCACCTAGTATGTGCAAGTCTAGGGTATATTATGAACGATTAACAGGCGCACCGATCAGCAATTGAGGCCTAAAACGCACTTAGGGATGCTGAGAGATTTTTTATAAGTCTCGATGTGACGTGAACTAAGTCTAGACAAAATCTCTTTTCTTCCGTAAAAACACGGTCTTTTTATATTTTTCCGGCGGGTTCCGAAAGCCTAAAAGTGGTTCTGACCAATCGCGAAGCAGCTTATTTCACCCCGAAATGAATCTCGCGACGGCCCTTAAAAAATCGCAAATTTTGAAAATTTTCTTGATGTCGCGACCCTTAAATATTAATTTACTCGCGACCCAATTAACGTAGAACCCTTTGCGACACCTTAAAATTTAGCTTTAATAAATCCCTATCTAACTCTCAAACCGTAACCCAAACCCTCTATAAATAAAATTTTCCCAGCGGTTTTCCCGCGGAGGGACGCTTTTTCTGGAGCATTTTTTCCAGTAATTAATTTATAATGGCTTTATTTAAAGCCCTAGGAAGCCAAATGAGATATTAAAATATAGGTAATTCCTAGATCTATTAGTATAAAAATTAGAAAGAAAATCTATTCAGTAGTTTTCCCATAATAAAAGTGTTTTCAAAATATTTTAAAACGTTTGCGTGATACAAAATTTGGCGGCCTGAGAATTTTTCGACCAGTGAATGATTCATGGGTACGCCTTCTAATGACTCACGCAAATTGCCTGATTTCAATATTTTGTCATGTTTTTATTAATTATAAAAATTCTAATTAATTAAACTGGGGTTTGTGATTGTTAGAAGGTCGATCATATTGGGGACTTTTAATTTACAAGAAAGCAGGCCGATGTGAGCGCTCTGCTTGAAATCCCAGATAAAAATGCAGTGGGTACACTGCTTACGATTGTTATCCGCGGTGTTCCTACTTACTCCTTTAGGAATAGCCCCGGCACTCTGGTCTGCCGGGAGGCTCCCCATGTTGCCTGCGGATCCGGCTAGCTCATTTGCAGGCCCCATGAGACTCTGTTCGGGAACTCCGGGATAATTTTGAGGACTTATGTTGGCTGCAGGTTCGAATCCTGCGGCGTCATTTCCCTCAGAAGCTACCTGTGTAGCATGTCTGGGCGGTAGCACCCGTTTGACAGGCGTACGTGACAGTCCTGGTACCATTTTGATGTTTCCTGTCCTTTCCTTCTACTTGCCAACGCTATTTTCCTAAATTCCCAAGTTGCGGGGTTGTAAATATTTTCGGCAACACTTCTTTTTACGTTTTTTAATTTGGCAAACCACCCTAGTTTCCAAAGGGCACTGGCAACTCCCTTTTTCTTATTCCTTGGGTTTCCGAAAATGCTGACTCCTCAGATTCTCCGGGTAAGTTTTATTCTCCCCTGTTAACCCCCTTGAAGCTCCTCCAGCTTATTCTAAGGTCGGCAAACCACCTAGGGCTCTATAACAGCACCTAGACTCCGTGCATCCGTCCTGAGCTTCTCCGCGAAGTCCCTTGACTTGCCACACCTCTTTCAGGTGGCTACTACTCCCTTGACGTCCCTGATGCTCCCTCCGAGTCCACTGTTCGCCCTAGCTTGGCCGCAACCGCTTTTTTAACTAAGAGTTCCTTTTTGGGTCAACCGGCAAAGTCCCCCGACTTGCCACCTCAGCTTCACTTCCCCGAAGCTCTGTAGATATCCCCTTTAAATCCTCAAGTGCCTCCGCGCACTCACGGTTGCAACAACCCAAGTTTTTTGCTTGTATCCCTTTTCAGCTTTCCTGAAAAATCCCCTCACTTGCCAGCGCCGATTTCCTCTTGTCTGGTTTCCACGCGTTGCCCTCTTCCTTCCGACACCTTCCCCACGTCTCTACGTCTTCAGCATCCCTGGAACCTCCGTCGTCTCTGAGTTTCCCCCACGTCCTGCAGATTTACCATCACCCACGGAAGAAATGCGCCGTGCTAACACTATTTTATGTAGACGGCCGCTTCTTCGTTGCTTTCCTCCTTCCTGAAGCTTGATGCCGACGGAAATTCCTACGGCATCTGCATTTACCAGTGTTTACGATCTTCTACTAAGCCGATACTAAGTATCGGCCTAATTTGCTGCCCTGAAATTGAAAACTAACACCAATAAAACCACTGTAGTTTTCTTAATAATGCGGCTCCATGCAGTTCCTCACAAGGCACCTCGATAACCAAAAAGTGGAGTCTTAAAAGCAGCAGGATCTGTTTACTCTACGACGACGGTCTCCAGGTATCCAAGGCTGATTGACTAATCTCTGAAGTTCACATGATGCTCTTACTTTTCTTCGATGTTACCTCTACGACGGTCTGGACTTGACTGTCCCGAGATTCGGAATTTTTTCCTTTTTATAGACTCCACAACACCCCCGACTTAGAAGTGACTTGTGAGGGTGATATACACTTAACCCTTCTTTATTTTTCTCAAACATATTTACAATTTTCCTTAAATCTAATCCTTAACCTAAATATTTTTGTTAACTCTTACAGTTCCTTTACGTTTTACAGAATTTTTCGCTGTTTAGGCACGCAGGCCATAGCAAAACTTTTTAATTTCCCTGCCTAGGATCGAACTTAGCTTTTTCCTTAATATTACTCTCACTTCTTTTTAACTTGACACGTTATCCCCGGTCATTTAATTTACTTGTTATTCCCAATGATTTATTCTTGACTGTAACTGCAATTTATTTTAATTAACTCTTTTAACTGAATCTTATTGTTTTCCGCAACTATGTTATCCGCGGACTTAACCTTTCCTTTCCCTCCTCAGTTGACAGCTTTCTAGGACTACCTCTCACTTAGCTTCCTTCTCAACCTTTCCTAGCTTACCCTAAGCTATCCTTCCAAAATTGGAACAGTACCTTGTAGCTCCCTGCTACACTTTTAGGACAACCCTGGACCTCCTGTCCATGTTTCCTTAACATTCCCCTTATCCCAATTTTTCCACTTTCCCCAAAATACGCTAAGTCTGTAGCCTGTACCGGCTCGTCCCACTGAGGTTTCCAGTATTGTTAACCCTGACAGTTACTTAAAACTTTCTCAAAACTCTTAATTTTATTTAACTTTTTCCACTAACAAATTAACTCGAACCTTTTTACCTTTTCCAATTTACTAATCCTGAAATTTCCCTTTCTCTAAAATGAACCCTTAAACAAAATCAGCTAAGTTTGATCCCTGATACACTCTAATCAAAACAATGCTTTTTGGCTTCAGCCCTGAAGCTTTTATTTTTCCTTATCTTTCTTTCCTTTAACTTGTTGTTAAGTAATTTTTTTTTTTAACGAAACTGAAAAATTTCCTAATTCCTACTTGCTTTGGTGTTTTTCTTATTTACAAAACTAATCCTAATTTCCCTAACCTAATTGCCTGTTTTTCTTTTCAATGATTATTTTTTCCCAAATGAACTGAACTAAAGACTTGTTCTGTGCTCTTTGTTTCTAAACCTAATAATTAACTGAGACAGTCAAATCGGCAGTTTTTCCAATCGAGATGTCCGCCTTAATTCCTTAACCTACGATACAAACCTTAACCTATCTTAATCCTAACTTATTCTAAACTTTAAACCCGGCACTCGCGGAGCGTTCGGATTCAAAGCGTTCGGCACTCGGGGCTTATGAGCGTCCGACATTTTACGCCACTAATCACTTTTGCGATTTGTCACTCCGCGCACTTTCGTCCGGCGGTTTTAGACTTGGTGACGTTGAACTATCTGGCGGTGTGCCGAAGGGTGGAGTGACCGGTTCTGCTGGTCCAGGATCCGGAGGTTTGGCGGGACTTCTGCTGGTGATCTTTGGTTGATCGGCGCGGTGGCTCTCGTAGAATCTGTCATAACGTGGGTATCGGAGGGCGGCCCTCTGGAGTTGGTGGAGACCTGGGGAGTCGTCGTCTGCTGGTACGAGGTCTTATCAAGGTCGTCGTGGTTCCTGCTTACGTTTCTTGGTGTCTGGCGTTGGATCCGGATCTTCATTAGGATCTGGTTGCATAAATGGCGGTTCATCGTGGGTTGGCGTTTCAGGACGTGGCGGTGGTCGTATGTGTAGGCTAGTTATAACGCTGCCATTTCTTCTTGGATCTTTCTTCGTTCGGTTTCTATGCTATTGAATAGTTCTTGTACTGAGTCTTTTTCGGGTCGTAGGTTCCTATGACAAAGGTCTCCTTTCCTTTTCATAGCCACTAAGTTGGGCGACATGTTATCCGCGGTGTTCCTACTTACTCCTTTAGGAATAGCCCCGGCACTCTGGTCTGCCGGGAGGCTCCCCATGTTGCCTGCGGATCCGGCTAGCTCATTTGCAGGCCCCATGAGACTCTGTTCGGGAACTCCGGAATGATGCTCCCTCTGAGTCCACTGTTCGCCCTAGCTTGGCCGCAACCGCTTTTTTAACTAAGAGTTCCTTTTTGGGTCAACCGGCAAAGTCCTCCGACTTGCCACCTCAGCTTCACTTCCCCGAAGCTCTGTAGATATCCCCTTTAAATCCTCAAGTGCCTCCGCGCACTCACGGTTGCAACAACCCAAGTGTTCTTCTTGTATCCCTTTTCAGCTTTCCTGAAAAATCCCCTCACTTGCCAGCGCCGATTTCCTCTTGTCTGGTTTCCACGCGTTGCCCTCTTCCTTCCGACACCTTCCCCACGTCTCTACGTCTTCAGCATCCCTGGAACCTCCGTCGTCTCTAAGTTTTCCCCACGTCCTGCAGATTTACCATCACCCACGGAAGAAATGCGCCGTGCTAACACTATTTTATGTAGACGGCCGCTTCTTCGTTGCTTTCCTCCTTCCTGAAGCTTGATGCCGACGGAAATTCCTACGGCATCTGCATTTACCAGTGTTTACGATCTTCTACTAAGCCGATACTAAGTATCGGCCTAATTTGCTGCCCTGAAATTGCAAACTAACACAAATAAAACCACTGTAGTTTTCTTAATAATGCGGCTCCATGCAGTTCCTCACAAGGCACCTCGATAACCAAAAAGTGGAGTCTTAAAAGCAGCAGGATCTGTTTACTCTACGACGACGGTCTCCAGGTATCCAAGGCTGATTGACTAATCTCTGAAGTTCACATGATGCTCTTACTTTACTTCGATGTTACCTCTACGACGGTCTGGACTTGACTGTCCCGAGTAATTAAAAAACGTAAAAAGAAGTGTTGCCGAAAATATTAACAACCCCGCAACTTGGGAATTTAGGAAAATAGCGTTGGCAAGTAGAAGGAAAGGACAGGAAACATCAAAATGGTACCAGGACTGTCACGTACGCCTGTCAAACGGGTGCTACCGCCCAGACATGCTACCCAGGTAGCTTCTGAGGGAAATGCCTCCGCAGGATTCGAACCTGCAGCCAACATAAGCCCTCAAAATTATCCCGGAGTTCCCGAACAGAGTCTCATGGGGCCTGCAAATGAGCTAGCCGGATCCGCAGGCAACATGGGGAGCCTCCCGGCAGACCAGAGTGCCGGGGCTATTCCTAAAGGAGTAAGTAGGAACACCGCGGATAACATACGGTACTTAGTGTACCGCATTTGGCTATGAACTTTGCTTAGGATTTTTGGGGTTAAAATTTTTATTTTTAATTATTGCAAAGCTTAATTTGCAACAGTACCATCGGATGGTGGCAACATCGAAATTTGGAGGAGAACTGTACTGAGTTAAACCGCACGAAGTTTGGATAGGAACTGACCTTCCACTTTGGGAACAAAATGCTTAAATAGACCACTTCCATTAACCAACTAAGTGATTTTGGCAATTTACTTATGATTAATAGTTACTGAATTCCATTATCTCTAAAGTCACATTTCCTCTCTTAGCAAAATCTTGAATTCGGTAGGTCTCTTGGTGTTTGATTAGGATCTAACACTTTTAGTTTTAATCAAGTTTGCTCTCGGACCGGTCAAATCCTAGTAACTCGCGGGTGTTTGTGCTGAGTGACTACATAGGATTATGTTTTAATTTTATGAGGTAACTTAGAATTTATTTCTTTTTTACTTTGGACCGAGTTTTCCTTTTAACTAAAAGTTCTTGAAATAAAATTTAAATTTAATAAAATTTAAATTTAATAAAAATTAAATCTTTTGTCATAAAAATACAAAATATTATTTGAATATTTAAAAAAAAATAACTTAGTTGAATTGAGAGTAATAAAAAGAATTTCCTTATGTTTCTTTAATAAATAAAAATATTTCATTCTAATACTTATTTAAATTAATTAACTCAAAAAAACTTTTAAATATATTTTTTTAATTTTAATCAGAATTATTAAAAAAACAACATTTCATATTGAATATTTAATAAAGGTTGTCTCTGATGTTACCATTAAATAAAAATGCACTTATTTTATTTAAAATATAAATCAATCTTGCTGGGCATTACAAATATCTTTCCTTTACAAAAATTTCGATATTAACAATAAAACAGGTACTTTATTCTTAAGCAAAAATTACATTTTTGGCCAAACTTGGCTGATTCAATTTGGTATTTGATGACTGATGATTGCCTCTTAGGTTTTGAATTACGAAGAACTTTTTATAAAGAATAACTTTTTTCGTAAAACTAATAATAAAAGAGTTTCTCATATGATGCCAAGGTAAACACTAGGGTGGTCGTTACAAGATAATTTTTTTGCGACACGCCCTAAAAAGCTTTCTTTTGAAAAACAAACATTTTTTTTAAAATTTAGAACAACACGTGCCTCTAGACGATTTAACGTAATTTTTGGGTATAATTTTTTTATCTGAATGTAGCTTATTAAATATGAAATAATTTTTTTTGAGTATTGAAAATAGTGTTAAATGAAACACATATACCTTCAGTGTTATCATTTCAAGTGGTGAATTTTAACTTAAAGCTTTATAACAAGCTTAATATTTTTCGTTATTCAAGCTCATGTTCTATTTTTTTATTTTTGGGCTTTTTATACGTCGGTGATCAGTTATATACCTGATGGTCATCCATATTTCCAAAACCCCGCCCCCTAGATTTCATCCAGGCGGCGCCTTTTAAATTGCGCCCCCTTCCCATAACTTGGCACCACATACTTGGCACCCTATCTACAGTGTGTCTCAGAATAGGTCTTACAAGAGAAAAATAAACCAAAAATTTTTAAATTTTAAAACGAAATTTTGGGAAAATTGGTCGCATGGTCCAAAACTAATAAATACAAAATTTTACTTTAAATAATTTTAGGGCGAGTTATAACTAAAAATATGAAAAATGACCAAGAGCTTACTCTTTTTGGTTTTAAAAATAATACAAAGTTTTATAAGTAAATGTATTGAATTTTATGTCAACATTTAAAGTTTAAGCATGAGAGTAAAAAAATGTAATTGTAATATTTTTACATTACGTATTACAACTTAAATAATGGACAAGAGGGCACAAAATTTAAAAGATTTAATAATTTAAAATATATATTTTTTGAAGTCGCTGCCTTAGGCTAAGTATTTAAAAAAAGTGCAATGTGTAAAAATTTACAAAAAAATTTGTTTTTTGCTTCAATTCTTTAACTTTAAATTTTTTTTATTATATACAACATTTACCTATACAATTTTGTCCTATTTCTAAAAATAAAGGTACTTTACTTCTGGCCTCGCCCTGTATATTTCCAATTGGAGTAAAATTTTGTATTTATCAATTTTGGACCATGCGACCAGTTTTCTAAAAAAACGTTTAAAAATTCTAAAATTTTTGGTTAATTTGTCCTCTTGTAACACCTAACCTGGGACACACTGTATATCGCAAACGCACGTAGTTAACATCCAGTGCAGTCAGGTTATGCTATATTTTGCCGCCCCTTGAAGGTGTCACCCGGGGCAGACACCCCGGTTTGCCCCCTTTAGATCCGGGGCTGACCCACATTAAAGGCTAGAGTTTGAGCATCTCCCCAAACCTGCCTGCAAGTTTTACACTAGAGTCATTTATGACGCTCAAAAAATAACATTGTTTTGTCAACGATAAAGTAAATAAATCGTTGATTTTGTCATTTTTAATTCTTTTGCTCACCGTGTACCCTCTACCTTTGATTTTCCTGCTACTCTAGCAATTACACCTGATTTCTGCGGTGAACAGTGATCGAGGCAGCAGGAACAAACCGTACTGCAGCCAGATCGGTTAGTTAACTGCCTCACTCGGTTTACGACACACCAATTTCGGTTCTGTTTGTATCGGTCAAATCGGATGAAAAATCCACGCCTTAGTTTATAGTTCACTAACTGGTCAGTGGAAATATTTAAATATTGTTATTTTAATTTTTTTAATGGATATTTTTTTCTGAAAGGTAAATAAAATGGTCAAATATCAATTTTTGCTAATTAAAAGATAACTATGGTCACAAAATCCATTTGAAAATTTGGAAAGAAGCCTTCTATACAATTATTTACATCTGTCTGTCAGTCCCTATAATGGTTTATTTTTTTGCGATTTTTAAATGGTTCTAGGTACCTTCATTTTTCTTACACAATCTTATAGTCCTTGCATATTTTAGCCATTTTCATGGGTAAAAGCATATTTTTAGTAAAATATGGTTATGGTTTAATGTATATTACCGATACTTTTTAATATTTTTGGAGCGCAGGGGGCGCCCCGGAGGGAATTATCTTCCCGAAACAAGAAAATTTACGTAATTATCAATAAAAGCATAAGTAACAGATGCATTTTTACCCAAAGACCTTTTTTTTGGTTTTTAACTCATTGGAGTAAGTTTTTATTTTTGATCAGTGAAGGAACTTTTCCCTGTTAAAAAGTTTCTAAATTCAACTTATTAATTGAAGTGTAAAGATTGTTCCTCAAACATATCATTTAATGTTGCGTATCCTGCAACATTTTATGCATATTTGCATGCTTATAACATTTTTATGATGCATATAATCCGGTCCCTACTAATATAATAATATAATATAATATAGAATCCTAACCTATGTAAAAACTGTACTGAACTATTTTTAAGACAAAAAATACTTTATTTAATTTAATTTAAATTCATTGATTATCTCACTAACTAAAAATATTTTACTAAACTTTTTTCATGTTTAGTCACTGTTTGCCCTTGGCAATAATTTCCCAAGTTTATGCGCATAGATTAAGAATCACCCTGTATATGCAAATTTGCAAATGCCTATAATCTGGTCTTTAGCTATAACTTTGAGATTCAGGGTGATAAAGCTTTATCTTTTTTCCAGCTATGTACATCTAAAAATTTGATATACAGCTACTATTATAAAGAACCGTTCCTACGGATAATTTCCTTACTCTCT
>JACEGR010010347.1:0-19540 GCA_014170235.1 Listronotus bonariensis
GTCCCATATGACATTTTTTGCCGGCGTTGTACATTTAATTTACTGGCATTGCCAACACTCTTTAATGGCATGGCATTGGAAAAAGAAGGTATCGAAAAAGACGCGAAAGTGGGCAATTGGCCGTTATTAGGCCACGTGTTGCAGATAAAGTGATGGCATCCATCATTAATAAGTTATTGGCAAAAAAATGCGTTTAGGATAATGGCATTTATCATTAAATAAGTATTGCAAGTTTTATAAATTGAATGTCCCAAAAGTTAAATAACATATTTAGAATTTCGTAATGGAAAAAAAAATGAGAAAAAAAGGCAGGAAAACTTTATCAAAAAAATTACATATTATAAATTTTTATACCGTAACAATAATTAAAAAAAAAAATAAAAATAAAAAGTATGTAATAAAATTTAAAAAAGATAGTAAATCAAAAGAAAACACTTTAAAATAGTAAGTATTTAAGGGACACTTAGTTAAATGTCAAAAAAAAAACTATTAAATATATATAAATTTTTTTATTAACACGTCTTTAAAACTTTTAATAAGGCAACTCCCTGATTTCATATAATTTTTTTAGGTAACTACAAATTTAAAAGGTTTTAAACGAAATGTTTACAGCTCCTAACAGTCTACTTGAATAACCCGCCTTCTTGACTAGCCATCACCAATTAATTACACAACACACACTAATTAGGTAATAAATACACTTAATTATGTCTACTAAAAACTCTTTTCTTTAAAAAAGAAACTAAAAAGCTAGAAAACCACGTAGAAAACAATTGCACAAAGCGGCCAAACAAAAGCAAGATTGCCTTATCTGTCAAATTGTCAAATCTTCTATTTCGGCTAAGCGGGAAATTTGAATTTATCACCTTCGGTCGAAATCGTCGAAATTAACCTAGCTAATTTTACTATCATTTTATTTTTATTCTTTCAAAAATACATAATTAACATTTTGTTTCACTTAATTTTTATTTTCATTATTTGTATCAATAAAATGTTAGGAAAAGGCCATTTCCTTTAAATTATGTAAAAAACATAAAATAATGTTGTTTAGCCGCCATTATAAATAAAACAGATCAAAAAACTTGCTCGAATGTTAGTTAAATACCAATGTTAATAATATGGTTTGAAAAGTATAAATATGCGTTGAAGGTTTGCCTTCAAAAATCCAATATTTATTTGCCTGCAACAAAAAGGCATGCTTTATTTAATCAGGATTGGTATGCCGCCATTTTTGTATGCTTGCCGGCAATTCGCCTGCATGTAAAATTTATTGGCAATTAAGTGTTTATTTAGGGTTAACTTTTTAATGCGTATTAGATGTTGGCATAATATTGCCACCAACTGCCAATGCTGTACCATCAATGCCAATATGAAAAATATATATTGCCGGCAAATAGTGTTTGCTGGGGTGTTTCTTTATTGCATTAAAAAATTTAAGGGCTTATACATAAGCTAATTTTATGAAAAAAATTAGCTTTTGCCCGTGGCTTCGCAGGCGTTAAAATCGGAGTAAGACAATTTTTCTTTCCCTATACCGTGAAAATTTTTGATGTTAATATATCTATAAAGGTCGATTTATACATATACGTGCCGTGTCCGTTCAATGTCAGTTCGGGTCCGGGTATTTTTAATTTGATATTTATAAACTTCCCTCCTATGGTCTTTCAACTAAAGTCTGTACTTGGCTCTCTAGTTATCTATCTGATGGACGTATATCAGTTATTGTGGACGGCCATTCTTCAAGTTTTCACCAAGTAAATGCTGGAGTCCCTCAGGGGTCAGTTCTGGCACCAAAATTGTTTCTTCTTCACATCAACGACCTGCTCTCGTCCACAACTAATTCAATTCATAGTTTCGCCGACCATAGTACCCTTCACTCCTGTTTTCAGGTTCCTAAACCCATCACTAAACCTGACTTGGAAAACAAACGCAGAGCGATGCAGATATCTCTTTCGTAGGATCTTAATTTAATATTGGATTGGGGCGCCAAAAATCTCGTTCATTTTAATGCATCCAAAACACAATCATGTTCCTTGTCGCGAAAAGAGTCATCAAATACTCATCCTCCACTTATGAGCGGCCAAGTTTTACAGAGCAAAGACACCTTCAATCTTGTGCGCGTCACATTTGAAAGTAACCTTAACTGGCACAAACACATTGTATCTATAGCCACGGCAGCTTCAAAAAGCTTGGATTTCTCTTTTGAGCCAAAAGTATTTTTCCCCTTCTAATTTATACATTTTTATATGTGTCCCAAATCCGACCTCCCTTGGAATATTGTTCTCATATCTAGGGCATGGCGTCCCCCACAACCCTAAGCATTCTTGATTCTATTCAAATAAGAGCTATTCGTCTTATTAATGATCCTTCACTTACAGAAAGGCTTCCCTCTCTTGCCCATCGTCGAGCTGTGGGGGATTTATCGCTTTTTATAGGTACTTCCATGGCTTCTACCCTGAAGAATTGTCCAGTATAGTTCCTCCACTCACTGTTCCCAACAGAGAGACTCGTGGTTCCGCGCGTATGCATCCCTATACGGTCCAACTAGACAGGCCCCGAACTTCTCACTTTGTTCGTTCTTTTGTCCCTAGAGTTTCTAGATTGTGGAACCTGCTGCCCGCGGAGGTATTTCCTTCCCCCCAAATCTTCAAGTATTTAAGTCCCGTGCCAACAAACTCCCCCTTACCTCTGCTTAAGACACTCACGGTACGTTAGTATTTAGGCTTTAACCCTTCGTGGTTTGTCCAAAGATAAAAAAAAGTTAAAACCGCGTTTACACTTGCAAGAATTCGCAGTGCTGCTCTATGCCACAGACCCCGCCACGTAGCGCGCACAAGGAAGTGGACGGAATTCACGTCGTTTCAAGGGCTTGGCTAATGATTCGTCGGTGATTCAGAATTTGTCGGTTATCGCTTAAGACACCCACGGTACGTTAGTATTTAGGCTTTAAGCTTTCGTGGTTTGTCCAAAGATAATTTAACCTTCCTCTTAAATCTCTATTTTTATTAAAAAAAAAAACACAGCAAAATCCATTGCGTGGTTAATATTCTTTTTAGGTTTGGCCAAGTCAAAACTAACCTATTTTAAGATCTCAAATTTTTAAATAACAGCAATTGTTATGGGTATCCAATAAAACAAAAAAATTAAGTTTTATACTTGTTTATAATGTTATTTTGATCTTATAATAGTTATTTTTGTACCAAAGGCGTAAAATAGCACTTTTACGCCCGCGGCTGAAAGTTGTGGGGGTAAAAGTGCTTTACGCCAGAGGCGCAAAAAATATTTTTGTACGACTGAAAATATACAAGCATTCTCTGTAGTTAGGAGAAAATTTTCCAGCTTTTAATTGTTTTAATTGTAATAAGTAAACTTTTAAGATATAATTAATTAAATAAATTGTTGTTTTACAAAAAAAAATGGCAATATATAATTTTATTATTGTTTTATAAATTTATAAATGCGGGCATTTTTGATACCATTTACCCTAGGGCGTAAAATTGTATTTTACGCCCGGCACAGAACTTGGCACTCATTTAGATCTTCATTCTTTTTGCGGCGAAGCCCACAGCCAAGCATAATTTTTAGTATTGAACTTGGCTCACCTTTTTCACATTTATGTTTTTGGTGGGATAGGGGAAAGTGGGGTGGATTCATACAAGGGGCACCTACATACATTGAGTTTATCTGAAGTTAGACACGAAGTAAAATAGTAACGTAAGTGGGTGTGCACAGTTTTTATGTGTGTTTACAGACTAGTGAAGTTTCAGAATTTTCGGTGCGGTAAGATCGAGTGCACAACACGGAACGTGTTTTTGCCTCGCGTAAGTAATTTCATAACGTTACTTTGGACATATTTTATGGCCAATTACTATTTTTTGGATTAATTATTGCTATTTAATCCTACTTATAATAATACAAAGGCACTAATTTAATGTGTAAGTTAATATAGATAAATACGGTTTTCCTATTTTAATTTTTTTTATTAATTAGCATATGATGGGGCAGATTCATACACAAGTACATATATGGGGCACATTCATACTATATAATTGTATCCCTGGCCCTTTATGAATATTTTTTTAACTACTATTTTTTGTTACACCGACGATTATAGTTGTAAATATTATATAAAGTAGTTAAAGATTCATTTTTACGGAAAAAAACAGGGTGCTTTATGAACTTTGTGTCATGGATCAGTTAATTTATCAGACATAGTGATAATATTACCATAGATCTTAGGTCATAATCTGTTAATAACATAGACATTATTAAAATTAATTTTAGGTTTTGTAAGTTAAGGTATCTTTGTGTTAACTAGAGTTTTTTTATTTAATATAATTAATAATGTATAAGCAATATTTTTTGTACATTTTGAGATTGTTACTTTTAATAAATATAACTGACTAAAACAAAAAATGTGTCTTTGGTAGATAAGCATACATGTAACGTAAAGACCGTTTAATGACACTGTTCACTATTCGTTACTTATGTTCATATCACTATCACGAAACTATTGCGATGTTAAAATAGGCATTAACAGATTTAGATAAAACCTGACTTTAATTTAAATTTTACTATTTGTTTTGTATGTTAAAAAAATGTATTTGTGTTTTTTTTATAAAGTATGGTATAAAACAATAATAATTATGACGAATTAATAGTGATGTTAAATGTGCCCCTTCGGTTGTATGAATGTACCCCACTAATGGGGTACATTCATACATTTTGCTTTTTTTTGTAAAAGTCTTATGGAAACTCGCGCATGTCGATTTTCAATAATATTAAGGTTCTACTACAATATAAAATAGTTGGCCTACTAGTGTGTCATAAATTAAAAGAGATATACCTATAACACGGCATTCCACAAAGCAAAATATAAAAATTGTATGAAGCCTCCCCACTTTCCCCTTCATTCAAAAAGATATCAAAATGTTCTTTGACGTGAACAAATTCTCATCCCGTATGGTCATGGTTATTATTATCATGAAACATAGCACACATTAGCTTTCATATTGTCTAGATTTTTATCTCGAACCAGGAAGTATTTCTTTGCTTTAAGAAAAAATACTGTTAATTTATTTGTGAATAAATGGAAAGACACACATTATTTCGTGGAATTTAATGTTAAGTATACAATTATCATCTTTGTGCAAAAATTAGTTAAAGTACATATAAATAGATAAAATTATGACACAGTTCATGATTCTGATGTGTTAAATGGTAAAATATTCCGAAAAACATGTTTTTATTTGCTGATCATGAATGTATAGTTAATTCAAACCAAACTGAAAGTTTCTTTTTACTACAAATCTTAATATTCTTAATTCCTTAAAAATATATTTCTTAACCTTTAACCTGTCGAGAGCAAAAAGTTTTTTTTTTTTAATCAAAAATGTTGTGTTACCCTAAAATTATTTTTTTTCATGACCGTAAAAAAATGCTGTTTTTTTAATAGTTAACATGAAGGTAAAGTACTCCATTTTAGTACACTACATAAAGTGTTAAAAAAAGTAACTTTTTTACACTTCGAAGCTTTTTTACACTTTGAGTTAGTGTTTTGTTTCAATGCCTACTACAATAGACTTAAATATCAATTTATGCAATGTAACAGTAAACGCGACATCAACTAAATCAAACGGTCAAGTCACCTTTGATTTCGTCATTATTTCTTTAAGTTCATGTGTCACTAGTTTTAAAATTTGACAGTTTGCAAATAATATTAATAGAAATTATTGAAAATTAATAGTAATAATGAATTTGGATCTCTAAGAAGTTGAAAAGGAATTTATACTGTTTTAGTATTATTTCAACAAAAAGTAGCACACATCGTCAACTTTTAGGCGGTTCGAGGTCGGGGACGCAAGAAAGGGCACACTACAGGGAAAAGTTGGCAAGACTGGGTAAAATCAAAGCCCATGATCAATCCAGTGCCGTCTAGAATTTGCGCATTTTATTTTGCATTGTTTTGAAACTGATATTTGTTGAAAAACGTAATTTCAAATGTTTTTTATTTAAAGTGAAAGCATTTACAAATTAATAATAATTAAAAACTGTTGTGTAAACGGTTGTTCTAATAATACAATAAACTGTATATCTTCGGCACTGAACAACATGGCCAAAAAATGGGAGATGTGACGTCATAACACGTCAAAGCAATATGGCCGAATGTCGCGACCCTATATCGACCGACTTTGGTACATACAATTTTCTAAAATTAAATAATAAATGCATAGTTATGAAGGGGTTTATAGTCTCTTAAAAATAAGAAGGCTGTGATTTTTTGCTGCAATATAATCGAATTCCCTTTCGTAAAAAAAAAACTTTTTATCACTTTTTACACTTATTACAATAATTACTATTAATTTGTCAAATAAGTACGCCACGTCTAAATTTCTGTCAAAATGGCAAGTTTAAACCAAAATATTATTTGGCTTTTCTCCAGAATAAAATTAAAAGTTTAATTTACCATTTTATGAAAATTAAAACTTTTATACACTATGTAGAACTATGCTGCTCTTACACTATATAATAAAAGTTATTATTACTTTAAAAGAAATAAAATAATGAAATATTTAATATTAAGTTACTTACAATACAAAGGTTTCAATCTATAAACAAAGGTTCATTAGCACTCGGTTGAAATTATTTAAATCTAATTAAAAAAATAAAAATAAAAATAAACTTTTTTAATTTTATTCTGGAGAAAAGCCAAATAATATTTTGTTTAAATTTAATCTCTCAGAAATCAAATAAAGCATAAAATGCTTTAAAATGACAAGTTTTTAAATTTTCGCGACGGTTGCTAAGGTTACTTTCCTCTCGTGGGATGAAAGTAGAATTCAAAAAAGTGACACTTTCAAACGTTTAAAAAGTCGGAATTGTAAACATTACACCCATGGTTGTAATTTTTTTAACAATTTATTTATCTGATCCTTAAAATTTAATTTATTTTGTTTTACCCATCTATTATTGATCTGTAATACCTTAGAAACGGAATATGTTATGGTAGCAATAATACCTGCTATCACACCTAGGGCATTATAAGCGGGCATTATGATAATGCCCGCTTATAATGCCCTAATGCGCTAATATGGAAATTTTATTGCTTATCCAATTTTACTTCTCTCACAATAAAGATCAAGTTTATACAAAAAATAAAATCAATAACTTACCAGTTCCTGAAAATATGCCATTAAAACGGTTTCTGGTTATTTGAAGAATTGCGTTCGCATCTTTCCAAATACCAAATATGCCATATTTCCGATCATACTGTTGCCTTGATTTAACTGGCAAAAGATTTTCGGTCGCTTTTATGGCATTTTCTTTTATATTTTGTGGAATTTCTTCCATTTTGAGCAAATAGTTAAATGAAAAATGCCAACTGTCTAACTGATAGAAACATCAAAGTCAAACTTAACACCAGTCATTATCTACTTACGTATACAGGTGCAACTTATTTTTTATATTGCGAATAAATAATGTAATTAGTCATTAAAAACTCTTTTTGGGTAAAACATAAAGCATTGTATGCACCACTGGCTTTACTGGAATAGTATTCCCCTTGATACATAAGTAGCTATTATTATATAAAACAGTTGTTCTTGCCTTATTTTTTTATAGTAAAATATTCAACTATTACTTTCTGAACTAACTAGTATATTTAACCTTCATAAATGTTTTACCTATTATGAATTGCGATTGCAGCATACTAAGTAAAATGTGTGGAATTTATTCTTATAATTATAAAGATAAGGAGGAGGGACACAAACAGTAATACCGCAGTTACTTTAAAAAAAAGTTACTTTTTTATAAATTCTTAGTTTAATTTTAAAACACTTTTTACAAAAGGGTCTTTAAACCACCAAAAAGACATGTTTTATCAATTACCACGTTATCTAGACACGCGGCATCGTATCATGCAAGTTTAAGCGCGCCAAGTGTAATATAACCACTTGATGCCACTTTTACCACCACCACTTACACCTCCATGAATCAAAACATATTTAACGCAAACACATGAAACTAGCTAGTTCAAACGGTTATAGAGATATAAAGGTCCAAAAGTCATCCATTTTCCACTGACTGACTGACTGACATAAAGATCAAAAACCTAACCCACTTCCAGATGAGCTAGAAATATTAAATTTGGGAAGCAGCTCGGCAATTGTGTGTAAGCATAGAAAAAAATCCGAAAATAGTCCCCATACTAAAAAAATAATTGTAGCGTTTAAAGCCTTACAAGTACAGTCGAACTTCTCTAACTCGAATCTCCACAAGTCGAAATTCTATCTAAGTCGAAGTTTAATGCTGTCCCTTGCTCATTTGCTATAATTGACTTATATGATTTATATTCTTTAACTCGAATTCTCTTTAGCTCGAAGTAAATTGGCGGTCCCTTAAGTTTCGAGTTATAGAGGTTACACTGTGGAAATTTAAAACTATTCCAATATATGTATTATTATATTTGCTATATAACAGAAATTTAAAATTAGATAAAAAAATATATGGTATCTCCATACAAAAACAGGCCATCGGCGCCAGATTGTTATATCGCCCAGACTTGGCTAATTTAAGCATAAACTGGAAGCGGGTTAAAAAGGTAGCAGATAATGAATGGGCAATGCGCACTGTCATTAATGGCATAAAAAAACTACGCAGCGGAAACGCAAAAAAAATAAATCCTAATACCTGCCTAGTTTTCTTTACAAAGAGTAATATTTCTCACCAAAAACATAAATGTAAAAATCGGGAGCCAAGTTAAATGCTAAAATTATGTTTGGCTGTGGGCTTCGCCGCAAAAAGAATGAAGATCTAAATGAGTGTCAAGTTCTCTACAAAATCTCAATAAGTATTTATAGAAACAAAACAACATTTTAAACAAGTATGAAACTCTATTTCTCTGTTTTATTGGATACCTATAACAATGGATGTTATTTAAAAATGTAAATGTGACAACTTAAAGTAGGTTAGATTTAATTTCACAAGTTTTTATCAAAATTTACTAAGTCAAATCTAACCTTATCTAAACTTTAAGATCTTACATTTTTAAACATAGGTTTATTTAAAGCTTTTATCTTAAACTCACAAATGAAGACCACAGAGGAAAACCGTGTTAAGTCATTTTTTCCACTTTTTACAGAAAACGAATTTTAAGTAAAGAAATGCTACTATAACTACTCAATTTGCGTACTGCTTATTTATTTACCATCATGTTAAAACTATTAAATTTCCAACTCCAAAATGATCCGCGCAACAAAATACCTATTCGGTACTTTACCACATTGTCATTAGAGACATTTTGCACCCCTTATTTTGTAATTCCGTTGTGGTAAACGTTATTCTGAGGCTGCGCAGTATCTCAAACATGATCCGTTATCGTTATTAACCATACCGGACTCCTTTAATTACGGATGAATACCGAAGAGCTTATCGTTATTGTTAAACTGCGTGGTTGCCGGATTGTAGAAATTTTAATATCAATTATTTAAAAGGTTAAAATTTTATTGCCGTATTAATTAAAATATCATTTATATAAAGGCTCTAATTAGCGTAATATCTTTATCAGTAATAAAAATCAAATAGTGTTAAGAAATTGAAACGGTCTTGCACTTTTACGGATATTCTTAATCAGTAATTAATTTAGATGTTACAATCTGGCACACTTGCTTTTTATTCTACTACCAAACTTAACCTTACTTTTTGTGTTTTGCTTATAATGTATTGTTTGCATCTACTTTAAAAAACGAAATTAACAGAAGTGCTTGCATATATTTAAATATCAATTTATATCTTATGAAGAATAAAAGTAAATACAGATTTTTCGTTAACTTTAAAATCGGTGAACCACAGGCAAAAATAAGGTTATGTGTCGAAAGCGCAGACGCAAGATAAATTTCTTAAAAGAGGCTGCAAAATCTCTGTCTTAAACTGCTGCCATAATCGTTATGTTTAATAACGATAACCATAAGGAGGCCAAAAACGTCTGTTATTTTAAGAGGTGCAAAATGTCTCTATTGTTTATTTATTGACTTAGCACCAGTACCCTGATAAGATTTTTTAATATTACAAGAGAGTCGTCACGTTTTTCCCCTGCATTGTCTGGTATACAGGTTGAGCTAAATAACATAACCCATAGGCAATGTGAGGAAAAGAGGCAATCTAACTAAATCCCGGGATGTAAACATGAGTGACTAATACTGCTTGTTTTGTTAGTCTATTACTCGCCGATATACGAAAACTGCTTGCTCAAGCAGTATAGATACTGTACACTTAGACCTACCATTCTCTCTAAGTAGTTTGAATTAGCAATTTTTGTGATTTAACACGTTTTTCCCCTGTTTTCTTTAAATGGATTTACACCTTAACAATCATCTTGTTATTCGTAAACACCCTGTATAAAAAACCAGGCTTTTTAATGCGAAATACATTGTTTGTATTTTACCTCCATCTATGTGTGAAGTTAGGGATTTTTCGTAAAATATAGTGGATATCTTTTTGTTGCAAAGTAGAGTTTTTTTTCTAATCGAATTTTCTTGTTACAGTTTTTCGGCAGCAATCAATTCAAGGGAACAACTGACTCCTAAAGTTAACGCACAAACTTATGCTATCGAGCTTAGTGAGCTTAAAAGAAAAGAAAGTGAGCATTATGATCCATACGATCATGGTGATATTGAACATCCAACCACGTAAGTAACCATATTTTATTAAAAACGCAGTATCCTAAAATACTATATTTTAAATATGCCTAATCCATTTTCTTTATTACAAAATAAAAATATTTGTAGTCAATTAAACTACTTAAAAGATAAGTAATTTAAAAAGTAAATCACTTATGCTCTAATAAAGTTTTGTTGCGTTTAAACAAAATATATTTTTTTTAATTGTTTTTGTTATAAATCAAAAATAATAAAATGTCAACCCATCGTAGAAACAAAATGTTGGTATGGTAAAATCAACGACAAATGGTCCAAGTTTGTTTACATTTGAGCTGTTGTCATCAATACATCACAGTAAAAGCGCTAAAATGCTGTTTGCCAAATTTAATTTTGCCACTCTAAACTTACTAACCACAAGTAATTATTGGATTAGCTTATATTAAATGATTTCGTATTATACCTTTTTAAATAAACAATAAATATATTTCTATTATTTTTAGATATGATAACAAACTAAATATGTTTAAATATTATTAGTTATTAACTTTTTTAAAAAGCTAAATTCTTAAAATGTGTGGTTATTTGTCAAGTCTGGCAACGCCGCCCGCGGGTTTTTACTCATATCGTAAACTAAACATGAATGAACTCTTCCTGACGCTTGCGAGTGATGCCATCTCATTTGACAATATGGCCAGTGGCGTAGCTAGATGTATCGGGTTCCATACTATCTCAGTAAATTAATGTTTCTTTATTAAAACAATTTTGAGACTAAAAAAAGGTCCTTACCTCTAAACGGGGCCCTTTTCAATATATTATATAGTTTGTGTAGTCAGGGTCCCCCTTTTTGACTCTTTTCTTAGTGGAATGAAGTTGAAAACGAAAAAAAACTTATACATACACCCTTTTTGGGGGCCTCTTCTAACTGGGGGCCCAGGGCGAACCGTCGCGTTTTTTGGTGTTTTTTGATGATTAGAAAGTGAATATTGGTACTCATTTACGCACCTCACTTTTCACAGGTCTTTGTAAGGTCTTTACCAGCTTACAATTATCAAATATTTAAACTTGTTTAGAGTTGCCTAGAGATCCAGAGTGTAGAAATATATGAATTCGAGCTTTAGAATTAGAAAATAAAGTTTTACTCAAAAGCTTAAAAATATGTGAGGAACATTCTAGAGACACAATTAGAAGGTAGATGGCCTTCGCCTCTTAAAGAAAGGTTCAATTTTAAGAATTGCAAGAACTGTTGTACACGTGTTTTTATATTGTTTTTAAATAGTGTTTTTCTCTTAATTCATATTTGCAATTATAGCCCTTTGATTCTCCACTCAAAACTGTTTTATTGTACATGAAATCGGATACACCGTTTTACACTTACAAGCGTTTGAAATTTGCTATATTTAGAACGGTTCGGCTAACTTTTAAAAGCAAACTGGCGTTGAGCAGATAATCAAAGGACCTTTAAAACGAGGTGTCACAGGACCCCCATTTCCATTCCATTAGAAAGAAATAGTTGACCATAAAAATTTTGATGTCAAAAAGTAGTTTAAGTGACATCTTTGTACCCAAATTTTATCCGACTTCGATATCTTGTTCCGTTCAAAAATTAAGAGGTATGGAGCAATTTTAAAATTCTCACTGGTGATAAATTCTTTTACAATTCCTTTTCTTAGTTTATTGTTAATCTTACTTATTTCTTAAATACATTATCCGAGTTGTAATCAAATTTGTGGATGCGATGTATACCTAATGAAAAATGATATCAATAAAATCAATATCCTTAAGTTATATACAACAAAGTATAAATGTAAATAATATACAAAGAGAAATAAATATTATAACACAAAAGCCAAGTATTAAAAAATATATATGATTCAAAGAAATATGCTTTATCTTTATAGAAAATATAATTTTTACAAATTATTACAAAAATCTGGTTTCTTTATATGTCTGGGTTTTGTGTTATAATTTCTATGTACTTTTGTATAATTATTGAAATTTAAATATTTATGTGAAAAAAAAGGTTTTTAATTTTTTACTATCAATAATAAAAATCTTTACTTATACTATTAAAGGCTGGTAATGCTACGCCTCTGGTGCCGACTATCGACCAAGGTCAAAAAGTAAGTCCGCCATTTTCATTCAGCGCTCTCTTCACCCCCTTTGCCTATTAGGATTGTTGGCTTAATGTTTATTGTAAAATTATGAATGAATCGCTTGGTCCATTTGTCGTTGGATAGAACCCTTTAATTGAAATAGAAAATAAGTTGAGATAAACATAAGTCCTTTTAAGATAGATGGTGTTAAATTGTTCATAACTTGAACTCGATTTCGAAGACACTAATTTCAGTACAATTTTTTGTAGTAGATATACAGGGTGATTCAAAAATCGATCACGAAACTGAAGGGGGTGATTCTACTTGACAAAATAAGGGTAGGGCTTCATATAATTTTTTTCAAAATGTCATTCGTTTTCGAGTTACATGCCGTCAAAGTTCAATTTTTATTTTAGTATTTTCGCCATATTGCATTTATTTTTTAACCAATCCAGTTGATATTTGGCACACAAATCGAGCTTTGCAGATTCTAACATTTTAAGATAGAAGTACTTTTTTAAATACCGCCAGAGGGCACTTTACCTAAAACTTAAAATTTATTTACATCATAACTTTTTATTTTGATAGATATCGCAAAGCTGGGGGTGCCATTTTATAGACAATCAAAAACTAAAACAGGTACTCTTTATTAAAGTCGATAAACCTCACCGTTTAGGCACCAATAGACATCAAAGTTTTCATCATTTTCAATCAAATTACCTACATACATGCAGGGTGTCCAGTAACTCAACCGACAAACTTTACGGGGCGATTCTACAAGTTTTTATTCTTATTTTTTGTTGTAGAATCGCCCCGTAAAGTTTGTCGGTTGAGTTACTGGACACCCTGTATGTATGTAGGAATTTGATTAAAATTAATGAAAACTTTGATGTCTATTGGTGCCTAAACGGTGAGGTTTATCGACTTTAATAAAGAGTACCTTATTTTTTGAGTTTTTGATTGTCTATAAAATAAATCTTAAGTTTATTTTCAACATATTAAAATTATTGTAATACTATTAATAAGTTATTGAAGTATGTAAATATTAAAAATGTCATAAGGTTTTTAAATTTGTTACTCTAGTTTAGTTTAACTTAACTTAATTCGTTTGTATAAATACAACTTTAACCTTTTCACTGTACGATTTTTTGATAATAATAAAGCACTAAATTTCAAAATGACAACGTAATGTCACACTAACTGGTATTTTTATTGTTGTTCATAAATCTGAGGCAATAATAATGTAACAATTTTTAAAAATATATTAGCAGCTAACTAGCAAACGGGTTAACCGAAAAATCAAAAGTTTTTACCATGTACGTAGATTTGCATGCTTCTCAATAAACTTCAATAGAATATTCTCTAAAATAATTAGGGGAGCCAATAATTGACCCCATTAAAAATTACATGGGATTTCCTATGTCCCGCTCGGCGATGCATCACCCGGTATATATTATTATATAATTAATATACTTACGATTCATCCTCAAGAAGTTCCTCTGCAAGTCTTAATCTTAATCGAACAGTCTTCATAGACTGAAATGGAAATAATTTACAAAATTCATTTAAGAAATCTGGCTGCCAACAATAATCCGGATATGCTTCACATTGACTCCATAACCTTTTGTTGTGTGTGAAAAGGTAACTATGGGACATACCAAATTCTAAGTACCTTAAAAGGTAAATACGTACGTTTTAGTTTAAAAATGTCCACAACCCTAATCAACATACAGAGAGTGCCAAAATGTCAGCTATAAAAAGTGTTTAACAACAGTTTGTTGCAAGTGTAATGTCCTTAGGAAAGGAAAAGCCGAATTTTAAATACATACTAGCTTTTGCCCGCGACTTTACACGCGTTAAGTTTGCAGTAAAACAATTCCCCTTTCCTATACCGTGAAGATTTTGAATATTATTATATACACATAAACCTTCCTCTTAAATTACTCTATCTATTAAAAAAAATGCATTAAAATCCGTTGAATAGTGATAAGAAACCTAATAAAAAAAATTGGTACTTTCTGTATAATATTTTTTTAAATACTAATAATTATTTTGCCAATCTTTATATTTAAGCAATTTTGTAAACCTCTAGATGGTTTAATTACATAGTTAGAATGCATTTTAGTTATAAGGGTTTTTTTATATAACATCTTTTTGACCCACCCTGTGTGGCAATTTCTATATTTTTGTATAAACCATAGAAACCTGTGCACAATTCCTATAAACATTTTTTTTCAATTGCAATAGTAACGTCAATATCATAATTTTAAATGTATAACTATTATTTAAACACTCTGTATATGTTTTTTCTAATATTATTATACATATCAACTTTACCTCTGTGAATCAGTCTATCTATTGTAAAAAAACTGCATCAAAATCCGTTTAGTAATATCGAATATTAAACCTCATCCTTTCTTAACATTTCTTTTTTAATTTATATAAACTATAACTAAAATTCAATATTGACGTTACTATTCTCAATGGATTTAATGCGGTTTTTAAATAGATAGAGTGATTCAGAGGAAGGTTTGTATGTATAATAATATTCAAAAAACATATACAGAGTGTTTAAAAAAATAGTTTACATTTAAAATTCGATATTACTTAACGAATTTTGATGCGGTTTTTTAATAGGTAGACTGATTCAAGAGGAAAGTCGATATGTATAATAATATAAGAAAAACATATACAGAGTGTTTAAATGATAGTTAACATTTAAAATTTGATATTGACGTTACTATTGCAAATGAAAAAAAATGTTTATAGGAATTGTGCACAGGTTTCTATGGTTTATACAAAAAATATGAAATTGCCACACAGGGTGGGTCAAAAAGATGTTATATAAAAAAACCCTTATAACTAAAATGCATTCTAACTATGTAAATAAACCATCTAGAGGTTTACAAAATTGCTTAAATATAAAGATTGGCAAAATAATTATTAGTATTTAAAAAAATATTATACAGAAAGTACCAATTTTTTTTATTAGGTTTTTATCACTATTCAAGGGATTTTAATGCATTTCTTTTTTAATAGATAGAGTAATTTAAGAGGAAGGTTTATGTGTAGATAATAATATTCAAAATCTTCACGGTATAGGAAAGGGGAATTGTTTTACTGCAAACTTAACGCGTGTAAAGTCGCGGGCAAAAGCTAGTATGTATTTAAAATTCGGCTTTTCCTTTCCTAAGGACATTACACTTGCAACAAACTGTTGTTAAACACTTTTATAGCTGACATTTTGGCACTCTCTGTATGTTGATTAGGGTTGTGGACATTTTTAAACTAAAACGTACGTATTTACCTTTTAAGGTACTTAGAATTTGGTATGTCCCATAGTTACCTTTTCACACACAACAAAAGGTTATGGAGTCAATGTGAAGCATATCCGGATTATTGTTGGCAGCCAGATTTCTTAAATGAATTTTGTAAATTATTTCCATTTCAGTCTATGAAGACTGTTCGATTAAGATTAAGACTTGCAGAGGAACTTCTTGAGGATGAATCGTAAGTATATTAATTATATAATAATATATACCGGGTGATGCATCGCCGAGCGGGACATAGGAAATCCCATGTAATTTTTAATGGGGTCAATTATTGGCTCCCCTAATTATTTTAGAGAATATTCTATTGAAGTTTATTGAGAAGCATGCAAATCTACGTACATGGTAAAACTTTTGATTTTTCGGTTAACCCGTTTGCTAGTTAGCTGCTAATATATTTTTAAAAATTGTTACATTATTATTGCCTCAGATTTATGAACAACAATAAAAATACCAGTTAGTGTGACATTACGTTGTCATTTTGAAATTTAGTGCTTTATTATTATCAAAAAATCGTACAGTGAAAAGGTTAAAGTTGTATTTATACAAACGAATTAAGTTAAGTTAAACTAAACTAGAGTAACAAATTTAAAAACCTTATGACATTTTTAATATTTACATACTTCAATAACTTATTAATAGTATTACAATAATTAATATGTTGGAAATAAACTTAAGATTTAAAAAATTTTCAAATATTCCTCCATTGACTGCTAAACAATAACCCAGACGTTAATAAAATTGTCTTCGTACATTGGCTAACTGGTAAATTGAAATTTTATTGCATTCTGCAGAAATAGCATTTTTAACTCATCTAGATTAGAGTAATTTTTATCCTTGTATATCATCATGCTTTTTAAATGGCCCCAGAGGAAGAAGTCATTTGGCAAAATATCAGGCTGGAAAATTTATGGTGTGATGTAGGCCAATAACATTTCCATTAAAAGCATTGTGTAAATATTCCCGAACAGCCAGGGTATTATGTGCCGGGCAGCCATCCATTTGGTACCAAATTTCCTTATTTTCCCTGGACACATCATTTAAAGCGGGTAAAATTAGTTCTTCGAGTAGTTCCAAATAAAATTCTGCATTCAAATTTTGATTTAGAAAAAATGGTCTAATAATATGTTGTCCGAAAATCCCCGCCCAAACATTTACTTTCTGTGGATATTGCGTCCTCGTTTCGACAAATCTGTGTTGGTTTTCTTTGCTCCAGTATCGGTAATTTTGATGATTGGGTTCATTGTTTAACGTAAATGTGCACTCATCAGTAAAACAAATATTTCTTAAAAATTCCCTGTCCATGTTTGCCCTTTCCATCATGTCAAAACAAAATTCCTGCCGTCGTATTTCATCCCATCCCTTAGCTCTTGATGTCTTTCATATTTGTATGTAATGTATTTATGCCTTTTCAAAATCCGAAGCACTGTTGATTGATCTTTTCCTATGATATTGTCAAGGAACAATTATTTTTGGTAACAAATAAATTTAATAATTTCTTTATAAAAGTTCATTCACTTAAAAATATCATTTTTCAAACAGATTAATTGTTTATAATTAATATTCTTCAAAATTAAACAAATTCAACTATTCTCACAAGTAAGCAATCTAGGGAGTTCACCAAACCCCTTGATTTGCGTAAAATATCCGTGCTCCTATGATTTGGAGTAAAATTTTCAAAATCTGGAATATCTACCCTTAAAACTTCCCTTTTTTATTATTACTTCTAGTTACTCTTTTGTCGGACATTAAGATTTAACTATTTTTGGTTATTTCCTTGAAGGGTCATTGCTTATGTTAATTTCTATTAAGAAAAAAAATATGTTGCTATATTTACCAATCCTATTTTTCATTTAAATCTAATTAATTATAATTTATTATTTGTTTTAATAAATAAATGATGTGTTTAGTAAGATGACTTATCCATCTAAAAGTTTATTGAGTAAAAAAATAGTTAAATTCGTAGTTAAATAGAGTAAAAACTTGAGGATTTTTTCTATTATTTTAAAATAAAATATTTATTATCTTTATAAAAATGTTTGCGTACCATTATGTGATGCACTGCGTGCTATAGGTACCAAAAAAATAAAAAATAAAAAACTATTAAAAAAAAACGTATGAAACTTATTACTTTGCCGCCCTATATAAATAAAAATAAAAATCGTGACGCGTAGAACATGGTACTGCCAATGCCAATAATTATGTAAAAACTGATAAAATATACATATTTATATGTAAATGCCAAACTCATAAAATATCTAAATGCTAAACCAATAAAATAAATACAATTTTAAATATGCTACCACACTAAACATCTTGAGAAAAAAAAGTAAATAATTTTTTTTTATAAAAAAATAATTAAATATTGTTTGGGATTTAAGTAATTTTATTTAAAAAAATAATAGATCAAAAATTAAATTAATAGAATTTGGAGATCGTAAAACACGGCTGCCTCCACCAAACTTGTCACACCCTGATTTGAGGTGTAACTAGGGATGTAGCTCAGATTTAAAAATGAAAGATGTAAATTAAAATAATCACCTAAATTTATTTATTAAAATATTAAGATTAAGTTTATATTACATATACATAGGTTCAGTGATGGTAGCACATTTTAGAAATATAAAAATATAAATTACAATACTTACATTATTGCAGTAGCCGGACGGACCCCAACACTCAGTTTATCGAACATCGCTAGTTAATTTCGACCGCGCGCGTTACTTGTCGATACCGGATTGATTCCAAACTATTTCGCGATTTACCGTGTTTTGCAATTCTGCAGATTTGGCGATTTTTTACATATCCTGGGAAACAATAGGTTTATGAACTTCTAAAACCGCCAAAAGTGCAGAATAAGTAAACTTTGTTTAATTTTTGATATTTTACGGGAAGCGATTGTGAATCAGCCAGATGATTTTACGAAGAAAGTTCAAATAAACTTATGTTCTGACTGTCTCTAACTTTTTGAGATGCAGGGTGTGTGAAACTTAAAAAAATATATATCTTTTTTTATAATAACTGTGATACCACTGTACAAAGTTTACTAATAAATTTGGTACACAGCCGATCTACAATGGGGGCATTTTTTAGTGTAAAATATTTGTATCTTTTTTCAGTGGCGTTCGAGCGGGATTTTTAAATTAAATATTTTTTTACCCCAAGTAAAATCATTGTTTCGCCATCATGCTTTTTTAGAAACAAAAATTATTCTTGTAATTTTCCATTTACTTTTAAGCAAATTTGATATCATGTTATTCTTTTGCCCGACGAGGCAGTTATTGCTCAGCCAAATATAGAGCATTTCTCGGCATGTTATATATATTGTCAAAATTACTATAAATGGCTTATTGAGTGCAATTTTCAGTAAAAGTGGCAAGGTTTATTTTTTAGCAAGTACCAGCATTTACATATCTAATCTAATTTCTTCTGAATGCTCTTTTTACTTACAGAGGATTATTGC
>JACEGR010010348.1:0-19535 GCA_014170235.1 Listronotus bonariensis
AATTTTAATATTTTTAAGTGAACCTTGCGTTAAACTCTGTTCTACCTAACTTAATTCGTTGTTTATAGTAGATAATTTAAATTATAACTAGGGTTACTTCATATAATTTAGAAATGTACTAGATCCTTCCTAAACCTTCGAGCATCCACCTTATACCTATTAGAGGCAGTTTTGCGATTTGGCCGTGCAAACAATTTTATAATTAAAAAGTAAAAATTTTATTTTTTTAGCAGATTGTCATTTGCTATACATACTTCATTTGGATTCAATGACATAGGCAATTCCCAGTATTAAATAATAAGATACTTATAATTTCTATTGACATTTATGATATTTTTTATTTTACTTTGAATGTAATAGACGATCTATTTTTTTTTATTAGGATCTTGACATAGTAAAATAATGGTAGGAAGCTATTGGCTGGGGCAAATGTGTCCATTTTTGAACAACACATGGCTCATTTTGGAATATACCTTTGGGGAGAAAAGTTAAAATTTTAGAAGAAAAAACTGGTTTTGAGCATATATGTAATCCATTCAGGCGATTATTCTTGCTTTCAAAAGTAAGTCATTTAAAATTGTCCAGTGTAAGCGTAAAAGATTTACTTTTATTTATGTTACAGCCTCTTGACGATGCTTAATTTACGAGAATACAGTTGTGGATATTAGGAAACTAGTAATACCTCATTAAAGATGATATTATTCACCGCTGAAGATAAATGTCAGAAAAGCTTATCAAGTACCTAACTGTTATAGTTTTTTGACAGTATTTTATGAGTGCAAAACTATAATTATTAAGCTGTCTTTGAAGTAAGTATTGAAGTACAGAGTACATAAATGTTTTAAAAGAATTTGAATATAAGTTAAAGAAAATTTAGAGCAAATCTGTGTTTTTCCGAAGCTCTTTAACCACACATATTACATTACCAATTATAGGGTGTCATCTGTAATATTATTTTGCATTTTTAATGCACCATGTAAAATATTGGATATTTTAAGTCTATGAAAAATTCTAGCACACCTAAATTATAAATACAGTGAGGATAATAAGAGTCCTCCCCCGTTTATCTTTTGAATGGAACATCGAGATCGGGTAAAATTTGTTACTTAAACTACTTTTTGGCATAAAAATGATTCCGGTTACGTGGCATAGTATGAAGTGGGCACTAGCAACTTTTTTTTCTAAATTGAAATGGGTGTCATGCAACACCTCGTTTTAAAGGCCCTCTAATTCTGTTTTTAATGCTACTTTGTTGTTTAAAATCGGCCAAGCCGTTCGAGACTAACAAGCCAATGCCATTTTTATGCTAAAAAGTAGTTAAAGTGACACCCTTTTACCCAAAATTTACTTGACCTCGATATCTTGCCTCATTCAAAAGATATAAGGGGGGAAGACTTTTAATATCCTCACTGTATATTTAAGTTAACACATTCTAAACTTAATATTTTACCAGTTATTTTAAAGTGTAAATTTTATTGTACGATCAGTAAGACGAAAAATTTATTGTGTTTAAAATCCGGAGTTGCATTCTTTTTTCTTTTCTTACAGACTATCGAATTTTTCGAAATATTTGAAATGAAATACTTTGATAAAAGTCTTTCTAAATTACCCAGTAGCCTTTCTTTGAAATGATACGAAGTCGATAGTGGGTTAAATAAGCATAGGAAATCTAGACTTTTATACAGATGTTTTGTCCATTAAGTAGTAGTCCTTAGTTAAAACGCCAAGAGGCAGTAACTTAATACTAAAGAGGTACTAAATTCTGAACACCTTAAAATCTGAATATGTTTCTTGAAATGCAAAAATTTGCATTTTTCCATGTGTATCAATATGCTAAAAGGTTTTTTTTGAGAGATATAATACTTTTAAAGCATTTAATTTTTTCATTTTGTTTATTTTTAGTTTTATGCATGTTTTTTTTCCCTTAAAATCAATTTTTTGTTAATGTCCAATTCCGGCACTTTTAGGTAAAAATTTGTGATTTTAATAATATATGTCTTGGATGTTTATTGTATTTTTTATTTTGGTAATTCCAAAATTTGGCTTATGTATGCTCCACTGATAGATTTTTTGTCTTGTCACATAATACTGATGATGGTTTTATACCAAAGGCGCTATGCTAGAATTTTGAAGAATAATATTTTTCACGGAATGTAGAAGTTTATTATTTTTTTACATTTTTACCTGTACACATTTGTAACTAATTTTCATTTTCTTTTTAGACTACCCAATCTTTTGCTGGATAGTTAAATCACTTCCGCATCCAAGAAACCTTTTTAATGAAAATTCCTACTATATAAGATTTACAATTAAAAATGTTATTGTGTCTTGTAGTCCAAGAAAAGCGTATATCAGCGTACCTGATATAGCGCTGTATAAAACTTTATTCATAACTTTGTACTGATCTAACAAACTTAGCAATTCTTTGGTATATTTTTTATACACGTCGTGCCACTTTATCTTCATGGGCAATTTTTCTCCACGCGTGGAAAGGAATGTTTATATTAATAGTCGGTATCGGGTGGAATGCACCCATAGAATATTGTTTTTAGTTTTTTGCATTTTTTAAACCTAACCACTGTAACGTTGTAATTTTAATTTATAAACACTTTTAATTTAAAAATATGCAAAAACTTTTTCGTTTAAAGTGTATTATTTTGCATTTAACACTTACCTTCAGGCGTATTTCTACAGACTGCAAAACGTTCGAAGTCGTAGCCTAGTAGTTTTTTATCTAATAACTGATGAGCCCTACCCTAAACATTTACCAAAAGCTAATGTCTTAAAAAACAGTTTGGTATACATATTTGTTTTTACAAAAAAAAGTTGTTGTCAGTTTCGAAAGCAAATCCACCATCTGAAAAAAAAAATGATAGGGGGAAGCACCTGTGAGAAACACCTAATATAAATTAAAGGTATTTTAAAGAAAAAAACGTAATTCTTTTTAAAATCAAATTAAAATAAAATCCTTGTGCTAGGCAAACGTGATCCAATTGAGAAGTGTCTTAAAAAAAAATATGGGATCTTATTCATATTGAAATGCACAAATTTTTTAAGGAGATTGCCGAGAAAAATATTTGCTTTTATTTATTATTTTAAAATTAAGATTTTATTGCATTCAGTTTGCACAAAAACAGATTTTGCTTTTAAATTAAATAACTTAGGGTGTTACCAATATTATATATTATAAATAAAACACAAAAAATTTAAAAACAAATCTTTATATGAAGCATAAAACATATTTGCAAAGTCGTCGTTAAAAATGAAATATATAAATACATATTTAAATAGTACAAATTAACAAATCATCACTGCATCTGAGCAAAAAAACTTTTGGAGGTAAGTCAAGTAATGACAACTGTCGTAATTTTCTGGACTCCTAATTCATCCTCTAAATCCTGCACCTGGTCGGGTATTACCGTCGTCTTCTTCAGGATGTGCAGCATTCCACTCCAAAGCCTTTAGAATTTCAGGAGGAATAGGTGGAGCCACTGGTAAATGCGCTCCTAGAAGCCAAAAATAAAACAGCATAGTTTTAAATAAATGAAGAAATTTCGGTTTTTACCATTACGCTTATCAATCACAATCAAAACAATGGTCTCATTTAAATTATATATTGGTTTTTCCCGACCGTTAAAAAAATATGCAGATTTTTTAATCGTAAACATGAAGATAAAGTCCTCCATTCCAGTACACTATATAAAGTGTTAAAAAAGTAACTTTTCCTAACACTTCGAAGTTTTTTTCACACTTTGAATTAGTGTTTTATTTCAGTGCCTACTATAATAAACTTAAATATCAATTTATGTAATGTAACAGGAAACGCGACACATCAACTAAACCAAACGGTCAAGTTACCTTTGATTTCGTCATAATTTCATTTAGTTCATGGGTCACTTATTTTAAAATTTGACAGTTTGAGAATAAATTTAATAGAAATTATTTAAAATTAATAGTTATACTGAATTTGAATGACTAAGAAATTAAAAAGAAATTAATACTGTTTAAGTATATGATACCAATTATTATTGACAGTTTTAAATTTGGTTTTATTAAACAATATTTAACAACCTGTAAGTACTTATTTATTTTAACCTACATGAAATATTAATAGATAGGCAATAATTAAATTTTGACATAATGATGCTTTATTATGGGATGACGAGGACCCACGTATGCTAGAACTAAGTTTGATTTACTAATTTTTATATTTCTTTGTATACTATCTTTTTAAACTAAAAAATGGTTTAAACTATAGAAATTACCAAATATTTAAAAAACAAATTAAAAGAACAATTTGGTAAAAGCATTTAATTTTTATAGGTGGCATGAGGCCCTTATTAGAAATAATATCCATAATAAAAAAATTACCAGTTTTAACCTTAGTAAATACGGAAAATGTTAATTTTTGATAAAATACACAACTGCTTATTTATTTTAAGGTAAATAATTATTTTATTTGTATTTTTGCTTTTTATATCATATTGTCTATGGGTACTTTTTAGAAAAAATAAATTAATATTTTTTCTTGAAAACGAAGACAGATACGAAGAAAACCAATGGAACTAAAAAGTTAATTGGTAATTGCTTATTTAAAAAAATTAAAACTTTATAAAAAGTCAGTAGGGTACTTTTTTACAATAATATTGGATGTGGTGCCCACTGCGACACCACTGGACCCAATAACACCAATCTAGGCAAGGCTTTACAAGCAACTTATTAAATGACGTAAGTTTTCCAAATTTTATTTAATTCGGTTAAGAGGTTTCTAAGATATTTAAAAGATACCGACTTTTTTGAAAACTTTAACGCCCTGTATCTTTGAATGGAAGCAAGTCCAGACATATGTTTATGGGAACTTTTTTCATAAAAAGGCTTAAAAACACCCCTTCAATCTCGTACCGTAGTTAAGAAACACTCTGTATTTAGCACTAAAGTATTAAAATTTAACAACAAACATACATTTTTAAACAAATCAGCAAAAAGGTTACTATTTTACAAGAGAATAAGAATTCCAATATAAATACGTCAAAAAATATAAAAGTTGTTTTTTTTAACTTTTATATTAATATTATTTATTATAATAATTTAACACAACCTAACTGAAAAACACTTAACTTTTAGGAGAGAATATCCACCTGATCGTCATTTTTGGTTTTCTGGTGGCTAATTCTAGGCCAAATACGTAAAAACACAAAATAATTCAGACAAAGTTGAAACAATTAGGACATAATAATTAAGTACAAAAAGGGACATATTAAAAAAATATATTATTGGTAATTTAATTTTAAAAAATAATAATTTATTCTTACTGGAACCCTTATTTTGCAAATAACAAAAAGCTTTGTTGCCGTATTTTTTCCTTTGTAACCTTAAATTTTGCAAATTTTCATTGTTATTGATTTGGTTTTTAAGAGATCGCATACTTTATTATTTTTTAAAATAACTATAGCTTATGTTACATTTTTTAAGAAAAAAGTTTTAATTTAAAAACTAAAAAAATTATCGTGTTCCATATAAAAACCAAGATGTCCTATATCGGCAAATAGGCCATTTTGTTTTTGTGTTAACGGAATGTCACAACGAAAGTGACGACGTTTCATTTTATGTTGTAAACTGTATTGCAATGTAATTTTGAAGTAAAGAAAAAAAAATAAATAAAAAAATCACGTGGATATAATAAAAAAAAATTTAAGGCTTTTTGGGAAAATCGTATCTTTATACCTTTATTTGTTCTAAAGTTATTTAAAAATTTAGTGGCACTAGTCATAAGTCCACCATTTTTTTGTTTTTACAAACGTGTGGCACTGAGACACAATCTTATATATAAAATTCTCGTGTCACAATGTTCGTTCCCGTACTCCTCCGAAACGGCTTGACCGATTCTCATGAAATTTTGTGAGCATATTGAGTAGGTCTGAGAATCGGCCAACATCTATTTTTCATACCCCTTAGTGATAAGGGTTGTCCACCCTTAATATTTTTTTTAAATTTTTAGGCTAGAAATTACTTAAAAATTATTTATATGGCAAAACAACGTTTGCCGGGTCAGCTAGTTATAATCTAAAATAAACATTTAACTTATCAGAATAGTAAATCCCTCTATCTGTCACATACAAGTGCATTAGGCTTAACACCGAAATTAAAAAGAAATGTTATTTAAACGTAAATAAACCCTTATTTTGTTTTTGATAGGAGTATCCGATTTTTGCATTTATTTTAAATAAACGAAATTAAAAAAGTTTAAATTTAATTTAGGAAATACACAAATATGTACGATACAAAACTTTAAAGGCTGATTTTTTATTTTGTTTAAAAAAAAAAATACTATGAACATATGTCCGAGGTTGCTTTATTTCTTAGATAGAGAGCATTAATGTAAAACACTAAATATTTTACATATTAATAAACTATATCCTTAAACCGATTAAATTGAAATTTGATACAATTGTTTCAAGTAATATGGCGCCTATTTGGCTCAAACTGGATTTAATATATTCGGTTTAGTACTGCTTTTATTATTATATTATATATAAATGAAATAACTTTTAAAATGTTTGTGTTTTTATATTTAGCTTCGTGTTTGAACAAAATAATCACTATAAGTAATTTTAAAAAGTATTCCTAGTAAAACAAACATAGAAACCAAAAAAAAGGAAAAACCGACATTTGAGACCAAGTGTATTTTATTAAAAGTTTTAATAAAAGGTGGTAATTTTGTTTATAAAAATAAGCATTAGTCTGGTAATTAAACGGGTATGATACATTTTTTCGGTACTGCTCATAAAATTTTCACTGTATTTAGTAAGCAAAAAGATAATTTCAACGTTTACTTTCATATTTGTTACCTAAAATAGGTATAACCTACCTTGTGGTTGAAAGCCACCTTCATTTGCAATATACTGTATTTGAATTGGTGTTCCATCAGGTGCTGTATATTGAAATGATCCTTTAGCTTCTTCAATGGGGTCTTGAGAACCAGCATTTTTTAATTGTCCTGATTCTTCTGCAGCTATTCCATTATCCGCCTCAAAACTAGAACGAATAAATGCAATCAATATATTGTGGCTCCACATAAAATTTATTTAATATACAAGTGTCCTAGGAGGACCTGCTGCAATCTATTTCTCAAAAAAGTTTATCTTCATTCTTGGTTTGTCCCCATATATGCCTGCACAACTCCTTGGTCTGTTTGGAGCCGTCTGTATACCAGATTAGTTTAGAATTAATGGAAAATTTTAAAAGTTTGGAATCATTATAATTTCACAAGGGTACATACGACTAAAATGTTCTGATAGTTCTAGCACTTCCGGTTATATCGAAAGAAGAACTCTTTTAGTAGACTGCATTAATATTTAAACAATTATTAAATATAAGGTGGTGAAAAATAATCGTTAAAAATTGTATTAAAATAAAATTTTAAAAGTCAACTTTTTCAAATGGAAACCCCTACCTGTTAGTAACTTATTCTTTTAAGCATTAAAAATAAAATTTAGGTTTTTATTGCATTTATTAATTGTAAAAATATTAATACAGTCTACTACATTTTTTTCTGCTGGGAATTTAACACCATCCCTTTTAAGGGTTTTTGTTTAGAAAAAATTAATGGCTTTGTAATGGCTGGCAAACGTCATTTTTGGCAGAAAATTTAAACTAAGTCAAAAACGTTTGGACTTGAGTAAAGGACAATATGCATAAGATATGTTTAAATTTTAAGCAGAAACCAAAAAATAAATAATATATAGGATGATCCATTTAAAAAGAAAAGGAAGTTGAAATTACCTTTCAATATAATCGGAACTGCTAGAACTGTCAAAAAATTTTAGTCGTATGTCGCCCACTGATTGTATAATGTTACTAAATTTGCAAAGCCCCCCTTCAGAATAAATTTCTTAAACATACAATTTTCCCGGGTTGGTCCTTTCGAGAGTTGGCAACCCTATCTGGGAGTAAGTAGCAGTGATACTGGTAATGTGAATGGCTCTGCCGCTGTTGGTTTGCAGTCTGCCGCCGTGTTTAGAATCACAGTTTTAGACAAAGTTTTAATAATTTTTCAAAATAGTTGTACAGCACTAAATTACAGGATCCTTTTTTAAAATAGACCTTTACCAGTTAGACCTTAGAATAGGGCTGGGATAACCCATGCACTGGAGCCGCCCAACCTATTGTGCGCCCTGTCATTATACGTCTGGGTGATGTCAGCCAGACGGGACCTAAAACTTAAAGTGGGTTTCGAACCACGGTCCTACATGCGACAACCCAAGACCACGTCCCCACTTCAGGGAACTATCGAACGGTTCTACGGTTGCGCAGGACACGGCAAAGTTTGTCCTTGCGGGCTATTAGCGTCGATAAATTTTGCACTTTGTCCAGCTGTTGTTAAGCTAAACACTAAATTTCTAGCTAAACTTATAAATACGTATTTGGCCGTAGCAGTTCAAACTAATAAAATATAATAGAATTTGTATAGAGAATCAGCTAGTCAAATAATAACGCGAATGCCAGCATGTAAACATTTGGGATTGGAAGAGTGCTTGTTTTGTCATTGCATTACTCGCCGATATACCTTAAAAAATAGCTGATACGATATACCGGGTGACAACGAAATTACTATTCAGCACTTGATTTCCTCTGGCGAAAATGCATACCTTTCAAACTTTAGAATGGTATACTATGTCACAAAATGCTACTTATGGATATACTAGCATCCACGTATTACTTCCGGCATAACCGAAACTGCTATAAACTTTGACATTTTTAATGAAACAACCTGTATATTTTTAGGATTTAAATTCTACAAGTTATTCCTGATATAAAACCTTAAGTATACCCATAACCTATCTTTTTTCTCATCGTCTAAACCTTTTTGAATGCCGTTTTTCCTAAAACTAAAAAGGTCTAGGTTTTATATTAGAAATAAATTGTAGAATCCAAATTTAAAAAATATATATATTTAGGGTAGTAAAATAATTAGGGCTTTTATACTCAGAACTTCAAATTTTACAGCACTTTCGGTTAAACAGAAAGTAGTATTTTAATGGCCTTAGAAGGGTCTTTTAAAGGAACCCATTTTACGCATTAAAATTTTTGGGATGTCATTTGCTTTCCCATAAAACTGCATATTGTGCGATCGTTTAGATATTTTCAAATGCCATTTTCTCTATAACCAGAAAAGGTAGGTTAGGGTTATGTAAAAGGTGTTATATCAGGAATTACTTGTAGAATTCAAATCTTAAAAAATATACTCTGTATTCTATTCTATATATATTCTATTTAAAAGATCAAAGTTTATAAGACTTCCGGTCAAACCGTAAGTAATATACAGGTGCTTTTATATCTAAAATTGGCACCCAGTAATACAATATAACGTCCCCAAATTTAAAAAGTTTACATTTTCTTTGAAGAAAGTGAAATGGTGGTTAGTAATTTCATTATTACCCGGTATAGAGAACATGCAAAAATTAAAAATATTATTTTTATGGTTATTAGGTACAATTTAATCAATCATAATCATCATTAGTTTACTATATTTAAAGGAAAAAACTAAAAAAATCCATGGTTAATTTTAAATATTTTATAGTTTTACTTACCTCCACCTATATGATCCATCTATTCCTACATCATTCGTTTGACTAATTATTTTGACTAATTGACCTGATACTTGAGGTGAAACTGCCACTGGCCGAAAGGGCCGTTGTGCTGACACTGTACAACATACTATCACTAATATAAATATCTGTAATATAAAGAAAAACTTTAATTCGATCCATGGAATTTGCTATTTTATCACATTAAAAAATTGGTAATTTCTATGATCACATTACCTGAACAGTTAGGAAATATAGAAGGTGGTCCCAGAGTAATAGGCCAAAGATTAACTAAAGAATTATGAAGTAAAAATATTGCGATTTAACTAAACTTACCTTTATACAAAAGTAAATATTAACTGAGGTGCAGAGGGTCAAAGTTCAAAAAATGTTTTTAAATTATTTTGATAATTATAAGTATTTAGGTTTTTTTGATATGAGCTAATAATACCTGATGTTAATTTACACACACTAATTTGCTTTAAAACGTCGCAACTTTTTGTGCTTTCCTGTATGTACCATCCAATGAAAATATATTATTACTAAGTTTTATAACAATACTTAAAACTTAATAAATATTACAGAAATAATTTAAACATATTTTTTAAACTTTGACGACCTGTATCTCCGTTAATAATAACTTTTGTTCTAAGGTAAGTTGAGCTAAGTCGCAGTATTTTAACAGTACAATTCTCCAATTAAATTTTGGCCATTAACACCTGTATTTAGATTTACCTATAATGCATGTAATATTTTACATATAAAGATAAGTAGATAAAAACATATTTTCTAATTTATTTACATTTCAGTGTTTTTTAGACGATCAAATACGTCAATTTTTACCTTTCCAAAATTTATAAAAAGACAAAATTAACTTTATTTTTTCGCTCTTCATTCTAATAACTTTACAGTGGTTTAAACCTTGAACTTTCCAATACAGTCAAATTTCTAGGGATAGTCTGATGATCTACAGATCTGTTTTTTTTTAATAGGCACTACTTTTTAAACCAAAATATTGATTTTGTAATTAGAATATTTATTATGAATGGCAAAAAAACGATCTTGACCCAAATAATGACACTTTATTTTTACCTACTTATGTACATGTTTTCTGCAGAGACCCCCTCACAATACCAAAACACAATAATTCATATTTAAAAAAAAACAAAGTACAACTGCGTAAATTTTAATAAAAGAAGTTCTTTTGAGCAGCGAACCTTACGTGGAGAATTTTTGTCCGTTGCGTAACATGTAGGAAAAGCGACATATTTCCGGACGGTGGTAAGGCTTACTGGACGAGGCTTCAGCCGAGTTCAGCAACCACAATATTAGGTGTTTCCATCCAAAAAATTAAGTTAATCACCTATACTTATTTTAAGCCACTCTATATACATAAATTTATCATAATAAAATACAGCCAAAAATTAGGATTAAGGTGTTTACCTATTCAAAACAAAATGAAAAAATCGACTAAGTTTTAAATGAATTTATATTTAACCCATGGACTGTAGACATTAGTTGTGACACATGACACATGGTTGGGTTTTAATGCAGAATTTTTTTACCTGATATCTTTGTAGCAATTAATAATAGTTAACCATATTTTTTCTTTACTAGTTAATATTTGTGCTTAGAATTCACATTTTTTTGTTAGTTCAAATAATTGCTTATTTTCCTTGATAAAAATATTTCACTAACTTTAATTTCACGTCATTTCTTCTTCTCTTCTTTGTTTTAAGCAATAATTCTTTAAATGCATACGTTTGAATTAGGAATCACTATATATATACCAGATGCGATTGACCTTAGAAAAAAAAACACTTTGGTAAAGAATATTTTTATTGTTAAATTTGCAAAAAAATGTTAACATTTTTGTTACACCCTTCAAGAAAAAAGTTAAGTTTAAATCTGAATTCTACATTTTTTTTTAATGTAATTTTGATTAAATAATCTTTTTTACTCTTTAATTTTATTATACTCGGGACTTCTAAATGCAATTAAATATAACAAAAAGGACGACTTATTTAAGAAAATTGTAATTTGACTATAAGATTTGATTAAAAATGTTTATTTTTAAGAGGAATACCCTGTATATTTTTGTTTATTTTTCGGATTCTGCAAACCAGTTTACGTTAGAATACAATATTTTTAAAATATAGAGTGCCACGATTATTCTAAAATCACCCTTTACCTCACTTAATTTTTTTTTAATAGAGAGCTAGCTACTAACTTTAAGTTTATTGGTGGTATTTATTTGGGTACACGCCAAAATAAAATTAAAAGTACTAAAAACCAAAAAATTTTTAAACAAGTAAACAAATAATTCAAAATCGACGTTTCGGTGGCAAATCTGCCACCGTTGTCAAGATAAATGGAATAAAACTAATAAAAATAAAAACTTACTATTATTTAGGGTTTAAAATTCACAATTTTTCTGTTTTTTGGGATATTCTGAAAAATTTGACATTAAATGTCAAAACATATTTAGCCTTAAAAATAGAGTTAGGTGGTTTTACAATTTAGTTGACCATATGCAACAAAAAACATTTATGGACCAAAAAATCTGTAACACGCCGCTTTTAATCACAGACAGAAAAAATAAACCATTTCAAACAAAATACTTCAAAAGATATAAAAGTGCGGTTAATAGGAGTTTATGTGCTAGTACGTTGACCAACTGTAGCTTCTACCATTTAAGAGGTTGCTAACGCAAAAAAAAACTTTTTAGTTACATCTCTATTTTCTTTTTTTTTTTTTCTTGTTCATTGACCTTGATCTCTAAGTCAGTATCATGGTCCGATGGTATATAGTTAACATCTGATTCAATATGGCTACTAACAGAATCCACTTCTTATGTCCATGTTAGCAATGTATCCTCATGATGATAATTCTGATATTTCCCCTTTTAAAACCCATTCGCAATTAATAAAGGTAAAAATGCCGGATATAAAAAAAAATAAAATTTAAAATTAGTACTAAACACAGACTCCCGGTAAATTTGGCCGGTGTTGTACTTTAAATTTAAATATTTTGCTTGCTTTTAGACATACACTTACGATTTAAATAATAGCATAAAACTAAGAGCTAGAAAGATGCAGAGATGCATATAAGCGCACATGATGGGATTGCCATGATCTTAACCAATCGGTAAACCCCGCATGTCAAAATGACCGGATATCTGTTGTTAAGGGTTAAAATAATAAATTAAATTTTTTAATTGTGTCCAAGATAAGGATCCTAAGCATGGGAATCTCAGTACCTATTGGAGATACAGCTTAGGTTAAATTTGGAAAAAGTTGTGTTTTTAAAAGCTTATTTACATTCCGTTTAAAAACTTGACAAATTTTCATTGCCTGCTGAGATATTTGGCAAAAACGAAAATTTGACTATATCGATTTTATTTTTTTCTGACCCTATTTGAAGAGATATAAAAACTAATAACACTTTTTCATTGGCACTTTTTAGCTACTACATGATGGTATTTTTAGATTTTATACCCGACGTTTCGTTTCCAAGAAACCATCATCAACTTTATTTTTTTATATGGCTCGAAAAAAAGTACACCCTGTATTTGATCCCATTTTTTATTACAAATTTAACGATGTATCACATGTCATATTTTAATTTTTAGTTAAAAGAAAAACTGCATTTTTTCTATTTTTTTTTAATTATTTTTAAGTAGGCCTTGCAAACAAATGCTTGGACGTTAATACCTGTTTCCGTATTCGTAACATAATTTAATATCATTATAAAATAGTATTTGTCGTTATTACCCTGTTTGCCGATTTTTTGTTTTAAGAACAATTGTTCTTATTGTTACTGTGAATGGATGGCCATTATAGCCATTATAGCCATGAAGATAAGTTTGACATGCTAACATGCTGCATTTTGTGCTGCAAAAATATATGAAGGTATCATTTCTGCAGTTAATGAATTATGGCAAATACATGGACCTGGTATTTTAGTTCCTTAATTAACTTCACACCACATATTAAACCCAAAACGTTCTTGATGTTTCGATATTTTCTTAACACGCGGATTTTGTTGAGCCTAATAATGCGTATTGCGACGGTTAAAGATACCATGATTAGTGACCATACTTTCGTCGGACCATTTTTTTTTAAAGAGAAATTTAATTTTTCTTTACACTCGCGTGTATACCACTCGCAAAAATATCGGCGCGTTCGAAATCTTTCGGTTTAAGTCTTTGGCAACTCTTAAATTTATAGGTGTAATATCTATTTTTACGCAAAAGTATTTGAGCTGTGGATTTGGCTACTCCTACATTTTGTTTAATTTGCCAAGTTGATATTTCAGGGTTCTCAACAACTGCTTGTAAAACATTATTTGGGGTTTCTTCCAAAGGTTTCTTTTTTCGAGATAAAACTGGCTTTTTAAATTTCAGGCCAGCTGTAAGAAAATCGAATAACATGGCTGTTTTCTTTCTGGATATGTATAAAGATACATTTCCGCTGTTTTACAGTATTTTTGTGGCACAAAATATAACACGTTAGCATGTTAAACTTTTCTTCATGGCTATAATTGCCACCCGCCATATTCGACGATAATAACACAATAGATATTAACTATTCACCAATAAACAATAATAAAGACAACAGTAACAATAAGAACAATTGCTCTAAAAACAACAACTCGACAAACAGGGTAATAACGACAAATACTATTTTATAATAATATTAAATTATGTTACAGATACGGTAACAGGTAGTAACTTTCAAGCATTACCAATTGGTAAACGATTTTAATTTGACGCGGTCCAAACCCAAGAACCAAGATTCCTCAGTTGACCAAGGCCGTGAAAGCTTCCGTTCTATGTTTTCAAGCATTTGTTTGCAAGGCCTACTTAAAAATAACTTTAAAAAAATAGAAAAAATAAAATTTTCTTTTAACTAAAAATTAAAATATGACATGTGATACATCGTTGAATTTGTAATAAAAAATGGGATTAGATACAGGGTGTAATTTTTTCGAGCCATATAAAAAATAAAGTTGATGATGGTTTCTTGAAAACGAAACGTCGGGTAAAAATCTAAAAATACTATTATGTAGTAGCTAAAAAGTTCCAATGAAAAAGTGTTATTAATTTTTTATATCTCTTTAAATAGAGTCAGAAAAAAATAAAATCGATATAGTCAAATTTTCGTTTTTTTCAAATATCTCAGCAGGCCATGAAAATTTGTCAAGTTTTTAAATGGCATGTAAATAAGCTTTTAAAAACACAACTTTTTCCTAATTTAACCTAAGCTGTATCTTCAATAGGTACTGAGATTCCCACGCTTAGGATCCTTATCTTGGACACACTGTATATATATATTTTTTAAATGTCAAGCAATCAAATTTGTCATGCGCCTGCGCGAAGTAAAGCACAGGGCCGACGAGAGGGCGGTAAAATTACCGGGGCCCGGATGGAAGGCCCCGCGCTTGATAAAGAACCTAAATGGAGTTAAAAAGAATGGATAGAAAAAATATAGGTTTGTAGTAGGTGAGGACCTTTTTTTAGTATTCAACTTTTTGTTGGGTAATAATTTTATTTTCTGCATTAAGAAAGGCCATTTTTTAAACAAATGCACAGAATAATTAGTTTACAAAAGGTAAGGATCTTTTCTTTTACTTCTCAAATTGTTTTTTACTTCTTTGTAACTTTTACTTGTACCAGGGCCCGACACGGCTCCCGTCGGCCCGTATAAAGCATCTTCGAAATAAACAGGTAAGACTTAATTTAATAATAAATATAAAAATTAAGCAGCTAAATTCTCTATTCGGATAGAGCCTTCGAAATAAACAAAGTAATTATGATAGCGGTATTTTAGTTTTTGAGCTGGAGTAAAAAGCTAAAAAAAATGCCCTCTACTAAACTTAAAATGGTCTTTAGAACCCGAAAAACAAAAAAATCTATACAAGACGACGTACCTATTTGCATTAGTATCAATAAAAATATTTAAAAATATAGCAACCGGAAAGTAATCTTGTAGACACCCGGTATATTTGGTGTAGATCCCATGTCTTATATTAAGATAAATTAATTTAAAAATTCTAGTACACCACTACAGCTATAAAACCTAATTTTAAAAATAGTTAAAAATATTTTTGCAAAAAATGCTCCTAGAACTTACCACTGAGTGCATGGTAAGACCGTTGCTCACAACACTGTCACAAAACATAGTTTAGAGTGAATTTATATTAAGATGAGTTGGGCATCTCTTTTTACGATTTTGTAAGACATTTTCTGTAAATGTTTAATGCACATACCCATAGTAAGATCAATTACTATTCACCTGCATATTTAAATGAAAGGTTGTTTTCATATTTGCATCTAAAGATGCGCCTATTTTTTTGTTTTAAAGATATACTGCTTAAAAAAGTATTAGCAAAACACGCACATTTATTTAATTGGAACATTTTATTAAAAATTTCACAACGATCAAAATAAAACTTGTTTTGAATACATCAATTGACACCTAATAATAAATATAACCCCAAAATTTAATTTTGATTTTTTTTGTCCTTAAGAAGTAAAGGCCTAAATTATAATTTTTTTCATTTTAATTTTTGTTTTTTGTAAAAATCTTTTGGAATAACAAATGTCTCCTCCAAGATGTCTATTTTCAAGATGGCGTCAGGGCTTACTATTAAAAAAATAATTAATTACGGCCGGTGTGCTTTAAGAACCAAAGATTTTAATTTACTTTAACAGACAATGATGCTTCCTATTTTTTGATAAATCACGTACACAGGGTGTTACAAATTCAAGGGGCACCGTTGGGATCCCGAAAACGGTACCTAAGAGATACAGGGTTGGTTAAATTGGGTCAAAGTTGCGAATTTTAGGTTTAACAATATTTCGTTATAAAAATTTACAGCCATTCCGGAATTATTCGGTAAGGGTAACAGTCAAGAAACCCGCCTAGTCCGATACCCAAAACATGTTTTTGAGCCTTATGGTTTCATGACTGTAACCCTTACAATTTTTGACAAAATTTTTAAAAATTGCACGTAAAACATTGTGGTAAACTTGTCTGACAAGAAAAGTGACGCGTTCGGCCAGTCCGACACCCGAAACATTTGACATTGACAGGCTAAGATAAAGCGCCGCTTTCATATATATCACTATAAATATTCATAATAGACTGGTCAAAAGGAATCCCTCTAAAAGGTTTTAAAAGTGTTACTATTATAACGTCCATTTCATTACTGGCCCAGAAACTATATATGAAGAACCCAAAAAGGTTTTATCACATCAAAGTAAATTTTTATTAACATCAAAAATCTCTTACAGTTTACCATTTGTATACCGGATGAGCTATATAACATAACACATAGGCAATGTAAGAAAAAGAGACAATCTAACGTGAATACCGGCATGTAAACATTTCGCATTGGATGATTTATTCTACATCATTTGTTGTTGATTTACTGGCCGATATACCTTTAGCTAATGTACTGTCAACTATGTTTCAACCAATAAATGGCTATTGAAAACATTTTTAAATTTGTTTAAAGACTACACAAAAAAAATATTTAAAAGACTTTTAAAATATTACCAAAATCTGTATGTAATATGTAATTTTTGTGACATAACCTTTTCTAACCGCCACCTTTACATATTATGTTTAAAATTTTTATCAATATAATTGGCACGATTTTTGGCAGAGTGCATGTATTTTTACCTCTTTTGATTAAAAAGTTTTTTCTTCAACCTAAATTGATTATGTAATTAAAATGTTGCGTGGTAAATGTCGGTTATTAAGTCTTAAAATATGTACACAAACTATAAAAAATATTTACACCCGTAAATTGATAATTATCTATTAGTAAACACCATCGTGAGACACACCATAAAATATTTATGTATATTTGTATATACTAGGTAAGTAAGAAGTACTGCAATGTTTAAATACATATCTTTAAAACCTTTTAATCTGCATTTACCAAATTTGGTATCTAGAATTTCATAGTAATATCGACACCGTTGCCATATTTCCCAATTTTGTGCTACAGGTATATATATATATATATATTTTTTTGAATTGAAATGTCCCATTTATTGTTATTTTAAATTTTTAAAATTTTATTTACATTAGTTGCCAAGATATGAAAACACTACATTTTGGGTAAAAAGTTTAGACGCGCTCAAATATCTCAAAACCGCTTAAGCTGCGCTTACAAATTTTGGTATTTAAAGGTTTCTGGGCAAGTTGAATTAAACAGTGATATTGTCATTGTTGCCAGATTTTTCAGTTTTGCGCTACACGTATTATTTTTCGTGTTTTATATTGAATGACTTATTAATTTTAATTGCAATAAAAAGCGTCCAACTTTAGTAAAATTCCAAATTTTAAAAATTGGTATTTACCAGTTACCTAGATTTAACAACACTGTAATTTCATTAAAATTTGGCAACAGTGCTGATATAACTAAATACCAAATTAAAGATATTTAGGCGTTACCATACTTTTTGCTGTAATTGTAGTGAATTATATCTCGACAACTAATAAAGACAGAACTTTAAAAACTTATTACATTTGATCAATTAAATGCAATAAAAATAAATGGGGCATTTTATTTAAAAATAATTTAAAAAATTCATGTAGAACAAAAATTTGGCAATAGTCCGGTGATGGCTTAGCGTGTAAAGGCGTTAAGTTTGTTGAGCGCACACGGACGTGAGGTGGGTTCGAATCCTGCTGAGGCCAAATACTTATTTATAAGTTGGTCGGAAATTTAGTGGTTAGCTCAACACCAGACGGACAAAGTGCAAAATGTATCGACGCTGAAGGCCACTAAAGGACCAGGGCGCCGGAACACACTTTGCCGTGTCCTGCGCAACCGTAGACATGCGGACCCCACTCAGTTGGTAGGTTCAGTAGTGCCCCCTGGGTGGGGACGAGGTCTTAAGTTGTCGCTCATAGGACCGTGGTTCGGAACCCACGTTAAGCTGTAGGTCCCGTCTGGCTGACATCACCCAGACGTAAAATGACAGGGCGCACAATAAGCCGAGCGGCTTCAGTGCATGGGTTATCCCGGCCCTATTCTAATCTAATCTAATCTAATCTAATCTAATAGTGCGGATATACTATTTAATTCCACTTGCCCAAAACATCTTAAATACCAAATTTGGAAAATGCAGTTTTAGCGGTTTTAAAGATATTTAAGACGTGTGGTACTTTTAACTAACCCAGTATATACAGACTGTACACGGCTGGGGTTTCCAAGAGGACAAATGGACCAAAAAAAATTTTTTTAAAAGTCGTTCTTCATGAAAATTATTGTTTGAAAAAAATATGATTCACGAAAAAAACATAATAATTTGTTTTGTGATATTTTGCGTAAAAAAAATAACAAAGGTAGTTTACTCTTGAAAAAAATTGCTTCTTTAAGTTTTTGCTTATCCTGTATACAAAATCAAAATTTTTTTCTGCGTGATTTATATTTCTTTTACAAGGAAAAATTTTATTCCAATTCTTAATAATTCTAATTTAGGGATAACAAAAATAAAAAATCCAACACGATCAAAACAATTTCCACAAACCGAAATATTAAGAGTATTTTTTTACATCTTTAAAAATCTATAGCCGCTTCCCCGCCGATAAAAAGGTATACATTATTATAACATTTTTCTTCTTACCATCTAAGCTTTGCAACCCAAAAGGTCTTTATGACGCTCACCTATATAAAATAATTCTTTCATAAGTTATTCGCAATTCAAATTAAAGGAAAAATTAAATTATGGGTTTCTACCTTAATGAACCAATTAATTGTACTCAATAAAACGAATTGATAAATTACATCATCAAAAATTATAATTTTATTAACTTTATGGCCTAAAGTATCTAAATTTTATAATATATCCAACGTATTCTCGGTAAACAGCTATTTGTTTTACGAAAACATAGATATACTTAATCTTAGACAGTAAATCTAAGTGTT